>MCJB01049386.1:128486-139789 GCA_002018475.1 Nicotiana obtusifolia
CCCCCGAAATCTATGACACAAGCACGTAGCATATCCTCCAATATCTGAATAGTGCGCTCGGATTGTCCATCTGTCTGAGGGAAGAAATAATGTATTCAACTCAACTCGTGTGCCCAACTCTCGCTGTGCTGCTCTCCAAAATTTTGATGTAAACTGTGTTGCCCTATCTGCAATAGGGACACGGGCATGCCGTGAAGGCAAACAATCTCACGGATATAGATCTCAGCCAACCGCTCTAAAGATTAAGTAGTCCGACTTGGTCAACGATCCACAATCACCCAAATAGCATCAGACTTCCTCGAAGTCCGTGGGAGTCCAACTATGAAATCCATGGTGATACGCTCCCATTTCCACTCCGGAATCTCAAGTCTCTGAAGCTATCCGCCCGGTCTCTGATGCTCATACTTCACCTGTTGACAATTTAGGCACCAAACTACAAACCTCACTATGTCTTTCTTCATCCTCCTCCACCAATCGTGCTGCCTCAAGTCCTGATAAATCTTTGTGGCACCCGGATGAATGGAATATCGTGAACTGTGGGCCTTCTCAAGAATCAACTCATATAGCCCATCCACATTGGGCACACAAATCCGACCCTGCATCCTCAACACCCCATCATCCCCAATAGTAACCTCCTTGGCATCAACGTGCTGAGTCGTGTCCCTAAGGACAAGAAAATGGGGATCATCATATTGACGCTCTCTGATGAGATCATATAAAGACCGAGAAACCACACAAGCTAGAACCCGACTGGGCTCCGAAACATCTAACCCTCACGAACTGATTGGACAAGGCCTAAACATCTGATGCGAGCAATCTCTCACCAACAAGAATAAATGCAAGGCTACCCATACTCACCGCCTTTCTACTAAAGGCATCGGCCACCACATTGGCCTTCCCGGGATGAAACAAATGATTATATCATACTTTAGTAGCTCCAACCATCTCTGCTGCCTCAAATTTAGATCCTATTATTTGAACAAGTGCTGGAGACTCTGATGATCCGTCAATACCTCACAAGACACACCATATAGATAAGCCTCCAAATCTTCAATGCATGAACAATGGCTGCCAACTCCAAATCATGAATAGGGTAGTTCTTTTTATGAGGCTTCAACTGGCACGAAGCATAAGTAATCACTCTACCCTCCTGCATAAGACACACCCAATACCAATCCGAGAAGCATCACAATACAGTGTATAAGAGCCTGAAGCTGAAGAAAAGACTAGGACTGTTGTAGTGGTCAAGGCAGTCTTGAATTTCTAAAAGCTCTCCTCACACTCATCCGACCACCTGAATGGAGCACCCTTCTAGGTCAACCTGAACAAAGGCGCTTCAATGGACGAGAAACCCTCCATGAAGCGATGATAATATCTGGCCTAGCTAAGAAAACTCTAAATCTCAGTAGCTGAAGACGGTCTGGGCCGACTCTGAACCGCATCCATCTTTTTTGGATCTACCTTAATCCCCTTACTGGACACCACGTGCCCCAAGAATGCTACCGAACTAAGCCAAAACTCACACTTGGAGAACTTGGTATAAAGCTTCTCCTCCCTCAACCTCTGTAGTACCATCCTCAAATGTTGGGCATGCTCCTCCTAGCTATGTGAGTACACCAAGATATCATCAATGAATACTATGACAAACGAATCAAGATATGGCTGAAGCACACTATTCCTTAAATGCATGAATGTTGTTGGGGCGTTGGTCAGCCCAAATGACATCACAAAGAACTCGTAGTGACCATGGCGGGTTCTGAATGTCGTCTTCAAAATATCCGAGTCTCAAAATCTTCTACTGGTGATACCTAGACCTCAAATCAATCTTAGAGAACACCCTTGCTCGCTGAAGCTGGTCAAATAGATCATCAATGTGCGGCAAAGGATATTCGTTCTTGATTGTAACTTTGTTCAACTGCCTATAGTCAATGCACATCCGCATAGTACCATCATTCTTCTTCACAAACAAAACCGGTGCACCCCAAGATGACACACTAGGCCAAATAAACCCCTTATCAAGGAGCTCTCAAAGCTGCTCCTCTAATTCCTTTAACTCTGCTGGTGCTATAAGATACGGAGGAATAGAAATGGGCTGAGTGTTCGGCACAAAGTCAATACCAAATCAATATCCATGTTGGGTGGCATGCCTGACAGGTCTATAGGAAACATATCCGAAAAGTCTCGCACTACCAGAACAGAATCAATAGTAGGGGTATCAACACCCACATCCCTCACAAAGGCCAAATATGACAGACACCCCTTCCCAACCATCCGTTAGGTCTTCAGATAAGAAATCACCCCGCTGGGAACATAATCCGGAGAACCTCTTCACTCGATCCTCGATAATCCCGGCATCGCCCATGTCATGGTCTTAACGTGACAATCCAAAATAGCATGTCATGGAGACAATCAATCCATACCTAAAATCACGTTGAAATCAACCATACTAAGCAATAAAAGATCAACTCTAGTCTTTAATCCCCCAATAGTCACCACACACGTTTGATACATATGGTCCACAATAATAGTATCGCCCATCAACGTAGATACATGAACAGGTGAAACTAAGGACTCACGAGGCATATCCAAATAACGAGCAAAATATGATGATACATACAAATAAGTAGAACCAGGATCAAATAATATAGAAGCATCCATGTGGCATACTGAGACAATACATGTGATCGATGTGTCTGAAGCAACAGCCTCTGGCCTGGCAGGAATAGCATAGAATCGAGCATGACCACCACCTATTCGGCCTCCCCCTCTAGGGCGACCTCTAGCTGCCTGAGCCCCACCCTGAGCTGGCTGTGCGGGTAGTGAAGTAAATAGGGCGGAAGTCGCAGCAAAACTCCTTTGCTGAACTGGACCTCCCAAAAGGTGGGGACTGATTCGCTTAAATTACACCTTAACAATAGTATAAGCGATCGATGTCAAATATAGTAACCCAACGAGGTTGGGGTCGAATCCCACAGGGAATAGGCGTGAAACAATTTTCCAATTAATGGAATACTTTACTTAGTCGTAATTCTATCAAGTAGCCAAATAGAATAAATTGGTGTTGAATATGTAAAGAAAAGTAAACTAAGAACTGCAATTTGAGAATAATTTGAACGTAAAAATATGAATTTAAGATACTAAGGTTGTGTTCCCCCTAATGTAGTAGAATGTTCTTGATATTGATATTGAAGTCCGTTCTTGATATGCAATTGGTTCTTATTAACTTATTATCCAATATTTCCTAACACTTGGATAACGTATCCTCTTATGATTCTCCCGAATACTAAAGAGTCAAAATTAAGAACACCCAATCATCCGCCAAATTAAAATCTACTTATTCCTAAGTGATTTCATTAAACAAGGTTTAACGCCTTGAATTATTGCTATTTATCTCTACCAAACTCTATCTCACTTTTCCAAGATACGATAGCGTAAATTTGCATTCGTTAATGTTTGCAACCACTAACGGTTAATTTAAGAACAAGAAATAAATAAATATCAAGCTTCTTTCGAATATGGAATCAATATCAAACTCTCAATAACGTTCTACCCATTTAGGGTTCACAACCTCAGTATTAGAGTTTAGCTACACATATTGATAACTAAAGAACAAAGAAGAAGAATTGAATTCATCTTACAAAAATATAGAATTCTCAGTTTCGATCACCCAAAAACTTCTCTCAATTCGAAAATAATCAAAATCTATACTTTTCACTCTGAATTCTGACAAGTATCCCTTCACACAACCCTAGAAAAGCTATTTATAGAAGCCCAAAATCCGAGGCGAGCAGCAGTCAAGTTTGACCTAGTTGCACATATGCGAATCGCATTCCTGTCGCAGAACAGGAATGCGATTTGCAAATCTTCATGTTCCATCGCAGATTACACCAGTCAGCTTCCCTCTCGTCGCATCTGACATTGCGGTTCGCATATTGACTTTGCGATCGCAGAATGCGATCGCAATCTTCACTCTATTTTTCACCCAGACCCTGTTTGTGTTTGTGATGGGAATGTTGTTCGCATTTCTGTTTTGTGGTCACATTTGCGACCACATTCTCAACTTGAAAGTTGGCTTAAAGTTCTGTCTGCATCTGCGATCTTCTTGCGAATTCTGCAACTCGCATAGCTGTTTTGCGATCGCAGAATTGAACCTGCTATGCTCCTGACCTCTTTTCTTGCCTTTGGCTGGCTTTTTGGACTTCTTCCCATGCTTCTGGATCTCTTCACTCAATACACAGAAATTACACTAAAATTACGTAAGTATCGTGATAATTAACAAGTAGAACAAGTTAAACTCTAAACAAATAGTATCAAAATGTGCCGAAATTACCTGGCACATCAACACCCCCAACTTAAGCTCTTGCTTGTCCTCAAGCAACTAGCACGACACTGTTCCTAAACTAGACTCTACTTATCAAATATGAAGCAACACTGACCAAGGACGCTGTTTGTTGTTACATCTTAAGTATAACCATTTTTACCACTGTACCCCCTTTGAATCATTAAAATGCTCAAGGCAAACAATCAATTAGTGAACTTTGAGCCTCAACAAAGTAATTACGTATGCTTTACTCAAAGCTCAACTGACTATCAACCTAACAGTGTATGTGCCCTCACTAGAAAGAAACTCCCACTCTCACAGTATTTATCATAGCAAAATCAAGGGACAAAAGAACTAGTACACTCACTCTCAGAATAGAATTTCAAGTGCCACCACCTGCCATGCCATAGGCTTGCCCTTATTTTAATTCATCGCCTAGTTTTAAGAACACTTTGGTTAGAGATCACATAAGGACTTTATAAGCTTGTAACGTCGGTTTAAGGAAGGGTAGGATGTAGATTTAGATAATAGTGGCTACTTCCTCCTTGAACACCAATTACACTCTTCTTTCTTTCAACCTTTTGTTCCTTTTTGACCACATGGCCTCAATGGCCTTACAATCCCGCATTAAACCCCACTTGCGTACCTCTTTATTTGATTTTCAAGCTTCTTTATACCACCCACATAGAATATTTCTTTTCTCTCTTTTTTTTTTTCGAAGCTTTCTTAGATTAACATGAGATTTTGAGGTACGGGGTTCCAGTTTTATTTCATGATCTTGCCCATTTTCTTATTGATCCCCACCCCCAACTTAACTTTTAACAATATTCTCAATGTTCAAGGAGGAATGGCTTCAAAAGAAGTCATCTTTGATGAATGGGATAAGGTTGTATTGCGGAAGCCAAGAAAAAGGCTACAAGGCTCAAAATAGGGTACTAGTGATATTCATTATGCACAGGTCGGCTGAAAAGGCTAGAAAGGTTTCATCACTAATCAAAGAAAGCCTAAGATCACTTCTCTAACTTAGCGTACATATTATAGGAAACAAAGAACCAACCGGGCAAGTTTTAGATGGCAGCAGTGAACACAAGAACTATCAAAACAATGAGCTCACACACACTGGCACATCAACTGTTTGGTTAACATAGTTTACAGCTTTGGAATTCGCATTTAATAACTCGAGGCTTTCCTCGTGTATAAATACACAATTCTAAGTAGACCTAGAGTTACTGAGCGAGCCTCAAATCCACCTAATTGATTTGTTCTAGGGGTCTATACTTCACATATGGTTACATACTTGATTGTCAACAGATGTATCATCCTAGTCAATATACTTCATACTCAACTGCCCGGTTTTACTATTACACCCTTGAAAAAGAACCCCACAAAATAAAAACCAAGGGGATTTTATTGCTAACTATTTGATTACAACAACATATACACAAAAATCATAAAACATTATTATATAAACATATCAACTGTCACCCACATGCTCACAAGTCAATCAAATATACAGACAATATAGAAATGTAAGGCTACCACCCCCAACTTAAGCACATGCATTGTCCCCAATGCAATAAAAAAAATTGTAAAGGACAAGGGGCTCCCTGGTGGCGCAATTGCGCGAAGAGAGTAGCCTAGCTATCTGCCGGTGCTGGAGGAGAAGAGTGAGTCTGGTCCGAGGCCGGTGGGGGAGCCGCTGAGCTGCTACCTTCTCCTGCTGATGGCTATCTCCTGGCAGCCTTATCTACTAAGGATCGCTCAATGGCTTCTTCGATGTCTGTGTGCTCTTGTTCTTCCTCTGCTGTGGGCACTGCAATTTCTTTTCCTTTTGGCTTGGGGGTTGCACCCTCATCGAGCTCTACACTGGCCTCCTCAGAGTCGTCCCCTTCAGATTCTGAAGACCCTTCCAAAGTCTCGTCATCAGTAGATTCAACCGGAACTGTAGGGGCGGGAGGCTGGGACACTTTAGCAAATGACGGTTGGATGTCCGCCATGAGTGTCGTGAAGTCGAGGCCCAAGTCAGCATGGCCAGCACCCTGATCACCCTCGTTGGGGAGGAGAGGAGATATGTCGAACTCCAGATTTTTCATCTTCTGGAGGTTGGTCTTTAGTGATTTTACATCCTCTCGCAGTTGGGGCAGATCCCTCACTTCACCTATTTCAATGCTTTCAACCCTCGACTCAAGCTTTGTCAACCTCTCTCCGAAGTCTAATTGTTGTTGTTGTAGCGGAGTCAAGGCTTGTTTAATTAGTGAGGGCAATGTTTTCAAGAGCTGGTCTACTTTAGCATTAGCATGATGAGCAATTAAACCAAGTCTTGAAATGGCTGGCATGTGTGAGGCTGATGGGCCGGTCGTAGCTGAGGGTGCAGGTGCTTCAGCAGCTGTAGAAGGTTCAGGATCTTGAGGAGATAGGAGGTTTTGAGAGTCAATGTCTTCTATTGGGGTGGTTGTTGGGGCCGGTGCATCGCTGATATGAGTGATCTCAATATCTCTCGTAGACCTCCCAAGTCTGTCTCGTTGTGGTAAGAATGGGACATCCACCTCTTGGCAGAGGGTGGTGATCAGACTTGGGAATGGGAGGGATGTGGCCCGCTGAGTAGCTCGGATGCCAATTTCATGGAATATAAGGCTCCCCACATCAATCTTAACCCCCTTCATTATACATGCAATGAGAAGTGCCTTCTCAATGCTGATTTCTGTTTCATTTCTGGAGGGTACTAGATGAGAAGTGACGAAGCTTAGCCAATATTTGGCTTCCCTTGTGAGGTCCTATTTGAAAATTTTCCTTCCAGGATTGATCCAGGCTGGAATCCCCTTTGTAATGGTGGACGCTATCCATCCACGCTCATTTTCTCTGTTGGAGTACTTTGCATCATACTCCGCTGTGCCTGATTCCCATTCAGGGAAGAATAGTTCATTGATGTGGTTGTTGTCACAGAACACAGCTTTACCCCGAACATGGACAATGCCGGTGAAAATTCTATTGCGTCTATGGTATGCTGATCGTGATGCTCCATACGATGCATAGAATTCCCGGACCATTGACTCGTTGTATTCCTGTGGGTCTGTGGTGAAGTACTCCCAGTTCCTCATTTTAATGTTGTCAAGGATGTGAGGGTATTGTTCTAGAAGCCCATTCAAACTCAACTTTTTCTCCGGTAGAATCCTTCGTTTTGCGAGTGCTTCCCGGAATAAAGATCTTGAGCCTTCAACTTCAAAGCGAAGCTAAATGTCATCTCCTTTCTTCCTCCGTGCCTCAGCAACTAGATCAACTTCCGAAAAGCAATCCTCCTCTTCAGACTGGGAGGTGTTAGGTCTAGTTGAATCTTTCTTTGCTCTTTTGGTTGGTTCGGAGGTTGAAGCGGTGGAAGGCCTTTTGCTTTTGAGAAGTTTTTTAGCCATGTCTGCATAAATAGCATATGTTAGTGACATTATCATTATTCAAGAAAAGACAAAAAAAATAGGAGAAATGACCAAAGAGTTGTAGATCGGAGTGGGGTTTGCGATCGCATAACCACTATGCGAATCGCAAACACATCGCATAGTGGTGATGTGCATAGGCCTATTCGTGAAATACAAATGCGGTCGCACTCTCATCGCAAAATGAGATCTGCGATCGCAGAACCACAGCATAATTCACCAGTGCTAGCTAAAGGTCCTGAGTGTGTTCGTGGTGGATTTGCGGTTCGCAATTTGGTTTTGCGATTGCAGATTCACCGCATTCGTCGTCTTGCTCAGGCATCTAGGGTTTAGGAAATGTGGTCTAATTGCGGTCCACATTTTGAATTTGTGGACCGCAAATACCTTCAAATACCCAAGAATATGCATCCCTTAAGCAAACAAACCCAAAATTTCTGTTTTCCACTCGAAGATCCTTGAACTACTTTATTGAATAATAAACCCTAGGTTTTCAAACTACGAATGTAAGGTGAAGCAAAAAGTGCACATACCTTGGGAAGGAGATAGAAGCTCTTAGATTAAAGGTAAATGAACTCTTGGCCTGACAATTGGAATTTTCCAATGATGATCGTCGGAAGTTTGCTCTGTTTCCGTCTTCGCTTTTTTTTTGTTTGTTTGTGGTGTTTTTTTTTTTTTATATACTTAGAGCGTAGGGTCAAAAATAGGAAAGAGAATGCAAACACTTACCTGTCAGGTATGCGAGGTAATTGCGGTTCGCACAATTGAAAAGCAAATCGCAAATTATGAAGTCCACCGCATTTTCAACAAACTTCTGAACTGAAATCTCTGTGTCTGTTTGCGGTTGGAATGCGGTTCGCAGAATTGAAATGCGAACCACAGATTAAGAACCTCCACCGCATTTTCAACAAACCTCTGAACTGAAATCTCTGTGTCTGTTTGCGGTTGGAATGCGGTTCGCAGAATTGAAATGCGAACCGCAGATTTCCGAGCGTCATCGCATTTATGTCCATTAATTTAACTCAAAGTTCTGCCTCTGTTTGCGGCACAAATGAGATTTGCATGTCATAATTGCGATCGCATTTGTGCAATAGTTTTCACCTCAATGCCCTTTTGTAGTGTGAACAACTCCTCGTTAATTCTTGTGTTCATGCATCACCTTCCTACATTTGAAAACCCTTCAAATAGATCTAAGTACAAGCGTAACATTGAATTGCAAATAAATAAAAGCACAACATAAACAAAAACAAAAATGGTACCACACATGGGTTGCCTCCCATGAAGCGCTTGATTTAACGTCACGGCACGGTGATGCTAGGATGCCTCTGCACTCATTCCGTAGGTGGGATTTGATCATCTTGTAGAGCCAGCTGCTCTACCATGTGTTTTTCTCCACCTATACCCAAATAGTGTTTGATTCGCTGCCCATTAACCTTGAAGGTTCGGAGCCCATCCTCCGATGCCAATTCGACAGCTCCAAACGGGGAGACATGTACAACCTTGAATGGTCCCGACCATTTGGACTTCAGCTTCCCTGGAAATAATTTAAGTCTCAAATTGAATAGAAACACCAGGTCTCCCGCCTTAAACTCTCTCTTCAAGATCTTTGAATCATGGACGAACTTCATTCGTTCTTTATAAACTGCTGCACTCTCATAAGCATGAAATCTGAATTCCTCCATTTCATTCAATTGTGCAAGCCTTAAAGCTCCGGCCTCCGCCCATTCCATGTTTAGTCTCTTTAAGGCCCACATAGCCTTATGCTCGAGTTCAACGGGTAAATGGCAAGCCTTTCCCAAAGACTAACCAATATGGGGATGTACCAATAGGAGTCTTGTAAGCTGTACGGTATGCCCAAAGAGCATCGTCTAGCTTTCTTGACCAATTAGTCCTGCTTGCGTTCACAGTCTTGGACAGGATGCTTTTGATTTCCCTATTGGATACTTCAACTTGGCCACTCGATTGTGGATGATAAGGCGTGGCAACCTTAAGCTTAACCCCATACTTGTCGAGGAGACCTTTGAACACTCTGTTACAGAAATGTGATCCTCCATCACTGATGATGGCTCTTGGGGTGCCGAACCTGGTGAAAATATTCTTCTTTAGGAACGTGGTCACACTCCAAGCTTCGTTGTTTGGCAAGGCAACGGCTTCTACCCACTTGGATACATAGTCCACAGCCACTAGGATGTATTTCATCCCACATGAGCTTATGAAAGGGCCCATGAAGTCAATACCCCAAACATCGAATAATTCGATTTCCATAACAAATTTCATAGGCATCTCATGCCTCCTCGAAATCGGTCCCTGTCGTTGGCATTGGTCGCACGACTTCACCAACTGATTAGCATCCTGATAAATGGTTGGCCAGTAATATCCATACTCCAAAACCTTTGCAGCTGTTCTGTTGCCCCCATGATGACCCCCAACTGGCGAGTCATGGCATGCTTTCAGGATCGGTAGCATCTCTTCCTCGGGTACGCATCTTCGAATGATGTTATCCACACAAACACGGAATAGGAATGGTTCATCCCAATAATAATTTCAAGAATCCCTCAAGAACTTCTTCCTTTGGTACGATTCCAACCCTTCCGGAATAAAATCGCTAACGATGTAGTTAGCGATGTCAGCATAGCATGGTGCAACTAAACTTGATATCATCAGTATATGTTCATCTGGAAAGGAATCATTTATCTCCAGCTCTTCTTTTTGTCTCCCTACTTCCTCCAATCTAGACAAGTGATCTGCCACTTGGTTTTGTGTTCCCTTACGATCCATGACTTCAAAGTCAAACTCTTGTAGCAGTAAAACCCATCGGATTAGTCGAGGCTTAGCATTTTTTTCGCCATGAAATAATGGAGAGCAGCATGATTTGTATACACAATCACTTTGGAGCCCAATAGATATGCACGGAACTTCTCAAATGCATACACAATAGCTAACAGTTCCTGCTCCGTTACAGCGTAGTTCATTTGCGCTCCATTAAGCGTCTTGCTAGCATAGTATACTGGGTGAAGAATTTTGTTGTGCCTCTGCCCCAGCATCACTCCAATAGCTACACCGCTAGCATCACACATAAGCTCAAAGGTAACGACCAATCCGGTGTGACAATGATAGGAGTTGTGGTGAGCTTCGTTTTCAGTTCTTCAAAAGCAGTGAGGCATTTTTCATCAAAGACGAACTTGGTATCTTTCTCTAAGAGTTTACACATTGGGTGTGCAATCTTTGAGAAATCTTTTATGAACCTTCTGTAGAATCCCGCATGCCCCAGAAAGCTACGGACACCTTTCACTGATGTGGGAGGAGGGAGCTTGGAGATGATCTCAATCTTTGCTTTATCCACCTCAATACCATGTCTGGAGATTTTGTACCCCAAAACAATACCTTCGTCCACCATAAAGTGGCATTTTTCCCAGTTTAATACAAGGTTTGTTTCTTCACATCGTTTCAACACTGTCTTGAGATTTTTCAAGCATTGCTCAAATGTTTCCCCGACTATCGAGAAATCATCCATAAAGACTTCGAGGAAATCTTCCACCATATCAGAAAAAATCGACATC
>MCJB01049386.1:140850-219013 GCA_002018475.1 Nicotiana obtusifolia
ACAATTACATCATCCACAATACCCACTGGTCTCTTGATAGATCGGTCAGCCATCTGCAACCTCATGCTTGTCGGCCTCGGCATTCCTAATCCGGCTTGTTTGTAGATGGCTAAAGGCATTAGATTTATACTGGCCCCATTGTCACATAATGCCTTAGCAAAATCCCGCACTCCAATAGTACACGGAATAGTGAAAGCTCCTGGGTCCTCTTTCTTCTGGATTGGATTGGTAGCTATGATAGAGCTGACCCTGTGAGTCACATTTACCACCTCATTCCTGGTGGTTCTCTTTTTCGTAATCAGATCCTTCAGATATTTGGCAAACCCAGGAATTTCTTGGAAAGCCTCCAAGAAAGGTATATTAACTGATAACTGCTTGAGAATGTCATAAAACTTCTCAAACTTGCTGTCGTCAACTCTCCTTGTAAGTCTCTGAGGAAAAGGAGGAGGGGGTCTAGGAATTGGCGGAAGAACGGTTGATGTTTCTTCAGCCTTATCCTTTACCCCTTCCTGAGTCTCATCTATGTTTACTACAATTTTTCGATTCTCACCTACCTCAGCAACATTATCTCTTTCAACTTCAGCCTTTTTCTAAAGCTCTTCAGCATCATCTCTGCCCTGTAATGTCTTACCACTCCTAGTCGTGACAACCATAATATGAGAAGTTGGGCCACTTCCCTTCCCTTAGGATTTGAAATCGTGTCACTAGGAAGTGTTCCTTTCTGTTGTGGATATTGCTCACGAGAAAGGTCTCTCATTTGCAATTCCAACTTTTGGATCGTTGCTGTGTGGGAGCCAACCAATTCAGTCATGTTTTTCATGGACGTGTCTGACTTCTCTTGGTTCTGTAATATCCTCTCGAGCATACTCTCCAATTTAGATTCACTTGAGGATCCCTGATTCGGATAGTGCCCCTTCGGAGGAACATAGGGGTTGGAACTTTGGTTTGGAAAGTGGTTACTGTTGTTCCAATTTCCCTAACTAGGGCCAGTTTGATCATTCCGCCATTGTTGGGGACCTTGCCCTTGCGGGTTCGGTCTCCAATGATTTTGTGTCCCTTGACCCTGATACTGTTGCCTTTGATAACCTCCATGAGTATTATTGACAAAATTCGCCTCTTCATATTATTCACTTTGCATTGGTTGCACATTCTCCACTACATTGACTTTCTTCTTCTGATTTTCTGTGAACAACTTTGTCAAGACATTAACATCAGTGGCAAGTTCAGGAATCACTTGGTCCCGTTCTTGGTTTTCTTTGATCAAGTTATTCATAGAAGGAGACCCAATTGTAATGCCACCTGTAGTATCCTCAGAATGCCAATCTTGATTGTGTTTGGCCATTTTATCCAAAATCTGAGTTACTCTAGCGAAGATCTTATCCATCAAATAACCAGCAGTAGCATTCTACGCTATCGATTGGTTCATAGGGTCCAAACCCATGTAGAACTTTTCCAGCAAAATGAAGTCTGGAAAGCCGTGGTTTGGAGACCTCACCAAATACAATTTGAAACGCTCCCACGCTTCGTGCAATTGTTCACCCGGTAGTTGTTTGAAGAAAATATCTTGTCCCGGAGCTCAGATTTCTTGCTTTGCGGAAACCACTTTGACAAGAATGCCCGGACCAGTTCAGGCCATGAACGGATGGAATTTGGAGGAAGGTTTTGAAGCCATTTCCTCGCATCTCCAGCTAACGAGTATTTAAAGCATCTGAGCCTTAATGCATCGTCAGAGACATTATTTTGCTTGTGCGTCGCACAAACACCCAAAAAGTTCCTGAGGTGCTGCGTCGAATCGTCATCAGTAGAATTTCTGAAGTGTCCTTCAGCTTTCAGAATCCAAATTAGCTCATGTTCTACTTTGAACGTAGCAGCACCTATTGCAGGAGGTACTATAGCATTGGTATCTTCAATATATTCTTCAATGTCGGCAAACGGATTCTCTTCCTGCTCCACATCCACCTCATCTATATGTTCCGCCATATCTCCCTGCCTTCAACCACCAAAACAAACAACCTGCAATCAAGTGGAATTAGACTTATAGTAAAGTATACACTAATCAGAAATTTCAAAACCGTATTCCACGGCAACGGCGCCAAAATTTGATTCGCTCAAATTACACCTTAACAATAGTGTAAGCGATCGATGTCAAATATAGTAACCCAACGAGGTTGGGGTTGAATCCCACAGGGAATAGGCGTGAAACAATTATCCAATTAATGCAATACTTTACTTAGTCGTAATTCTATCAAGTAGCCAAATAGAATAAATTGGTGTTGAATATGTAAAGAAAAGTAAACTAAGAACTGCAATTTGAGAATAATTTGAACATAAGAATATGAATTTAAGATACTAAGGTTGTGTTCCCCCTAATGTAGTAGAATGTTCTTGATATTGTTATTGAAGTCCGTTCTTGATATGCAATTGGTTCTTATTAACTTATTATCCAATATTTCCCAACACTTGGATAACGTATCCTCTTAGGATTCTCCCGAATACTAAAGAGTCAAAATTAAGAACACCCAATCATTCGCCAAATTAAAATCTACTATTTCCTAAGTGATTTCTTTAAACAAGGTTTAACGCCTTGAATTATTGTTATTTATCTCTACCAAACTCTATCTCACTTTTCCAATATACAATAGCGTAAATTGGCATTCGTTAATGTTTGCAACCACTAACGGTCAATTTAAGAACAAGAAATAAATAAATATCAAGCTTCTTTCGAATATGGAATCAATATCAAACTCTCAATAAAGTTCTACCCATCTAGGGTTCACAACCTCAGTATTAGAGTTTAGCTACACATATTAATAACTAAAGAACAAAGAAGAAGAATTGAATTCATCTTACAAAAATATAGAATTCTCAGTTTTGATCACCCAAAAACTTCTCTCAATTCGAAAATAATCAAAAGCTATACTTTTCACTCTGAATTCTGACAAGTATCCCTTCACACAACCCTAGAAAAGCTATTTATAGAAGCCCAAAATCCGAGGCGAGCAGCAGTCAAGTTTGACCTAGTTGCACGTATGCGAATCGCATTCCTGTCGCAGAACAGGAATGCAGTTCGCAAATCTTCATGTTCCATTGCAGATTACACCAGTCAGCTTCCCTCTCGTCGCATCTGACATTGCGGTTCGCATATTGACTTTGCGATCGCAATCTTCACTCTATTATTCACCCAGACCCTGTTCGTGTTTGCGATGGGAATGCGGTTCGCATTT
This sequence comes from Nicotiana obtusifolia, assembly GCA_002018475.1. Lineage (NCBI taxonomy): Eukaryota > Viridiplantae > Streptophyta > Magnoliopsida > Solanales > Solanaceae > Nicotiana > Nicotiana obtusifolia. The sequence continues at coordinate 144,075 of MCJB01049386.1, forward strand.
CTGTTTTGCGGTCACATTTGCGACCGCATTCTCAACTTGAAAGTTGGCTTAAAGTTCTGTCTGCATCTGCGATCTTCTTGCGAATTCTGCGACTCGCATAGCTGTTTTGCGATCGCAGAATTGAACCTGCTATGCTCCTGACCTCTTTTCTTGCCTTTGGCTGGCTTTTTGGACTTCTTCTCATGCTTCTGGATCTCTTCACTCAATACACTGAAATTACACCAAAATTACGTAAGTATCGTGATACTTAACAAGTAGAACAAGTTAAACTCTAAACAAATAGTATCAAAATATGCCGAAATTACCCGGCACATCAGGGACAATGCCTCTCCACATGACAAAATCTCTCCACACTCAAGAAACCCCGCTCTAACAATGGCGGCAAGTACTGAAGCGGACCCCGAGAACCAGAATAACTACTAGAGGGGCCTGGCACATATGAACCCTAAACTGATGGAGCACGAGATGAACTTGAGGCTGGGAGAGCATTGAGAGATGACTGACCCAGGCAAGCCTGTATGAACCATGGCTAGATGATGCGCCACGATGAACCGAACGAGCCATCTGAGCGGACCTATAAGGACGAGCCCTGCTGTGGTGAAATTGATCCCCAGAAGGAACACCGCTGAAACCCCCAGAACCACGAGGCCTCTTGGCCTCCCTCTCCTCACGCTCTTGACTACGAACCAGCTCTAGCCGCCGAGTAATATCAACAACCTCATCGAACATAGCACCTGATACATTCTCTCGAGTCATAACAAAGCGCAGTCTATAGTTGAGGCCATCAATGAACCTCCTAATCCCTCCCTCTTTATGGGAACCAACCAAACTGCTTGACGAGCCAACTCTGAAAATCTCATCTCATACTGGATCACAGACATACTCTTCTGGCGTAGCTGCTCAAACTGCCGACTGCAACTCCTCCCTACGGGTCGGTGGCACAATCTTCTCCAAGAAGAAAACGGAGAACTCGTGCCATGAAAGCTGTGCAGCACCGGCTGGCCTACTCCGCTCATAGGTCTCCTACCATCTGAAGGCTACCCCCATCAGCTAAAAAGTAGTAAATGAGACCCCACTAGTATCCAGAATACCCGCCGTGCGACGAATTCGTTGGAACCTATCCAAGAAATCCTGAGCATCCTCTTACTCAGCCCTACTGAATGATGGGGGCTTGACCCTACCAAACCTCTCTAGTCTCTTCTCCGCCCCATCATTCATAATGGGACCTACTTGGGCCTGAGCAATTGCAACCGGCTGGGCTAGTAGTACCCCCGGTGTCTGAAGTCCCTGGACCAGCTGCTCTGGAGTACGGGCGGCGGGAGTTTGAGCATCTCCCCCGGCCTGAGAAGTGGTTGGTGCGGCCTTAACTAAAACCGCCTGAGCCAGGCTAGTGCAAACAGTCAATATCTAGGCCAGAGCCTGCTGAAGGTCTGGAATCACCCTGGGCATAACTGGTGCCTGAGCTGGTCCCACTGGCTCAACTACATCTAGAATCTTCTCTTGAGCTGGAGCAACTGGTGGGTCTGCAAGTGCTGCTCTAGCTGCTATACGAGCTGCTCCTCAGCCTCTACCGCGGCCCTGGCCTCTCGTAGCCCTAGCTAATAGTACTGGTGGCCGTCCGCCCGATCCGGTAGCACATGTCCTCACCATTTGTGAGAGAATAGAATAACAGCAGTTTAGTTTCCGGAATCAACAAATTCGCACGACAAGAATACAAGAATGTGAAGTTTTTTTAAAGGTTCGGCAGCCTCTCGAAGATAAATACAGACGTTTCCATACCGATCTGCAAGACTCTACTAAACCTGCTCATGACTCGTGAGACCTATGTAACCTAGGCTCTAATACCAACTTATCACGACCCAAATCTCACATGTCGTGATGGCGCCTATCATAATATTAGGCAAGCCAACTTTCACAATAAAACCACGCATTTTTTTTAACTTTGGAAAAAGTAATAAGATAAGTTCAAGAGGAAATCGCATAAATACTGAATGAAAACATCGTAACCCAATATAGAATTTTCCCAAAATCTAGGTGTCACTGAGTTCATGAGCATCTATACAATAACATGATCTGACAACTAAAACACCCCCTAGGAAGGTAGAATAGTATAAACAAAACTACAAATAAAGGAGGAGAGTCAAGGTCTGCGGACGCCAAGGCAGCTACCTCGATAATCTCTGAACTAATGAAGCTCCAGAAATTAGCAACCACCATGCCCGGAAGTACCTAGATCTGCACACGAGGTGCAGAGTATAGCGTGAGTACAACCAACTCAATAAGTAACAAGTCTAACCTTTGGGCTGAAAGTAGTGACGAGCTCAACTAATACAGTCCAAATACAGGATTTAGCAGTATAGAAATAATGGGAAATAGGACAATAATATCTCAGAACAACTCACAATCTGTTCGTACACGGTACAGGAAATGTAGACATGCTTTCAGGTTAACAATTAAGCTCAATATGGATAAATTATGCCAAGTCTGAATGAGATGAGGAATATGACATCTCTATATCTATATGTCAATATGCATATCGTATGTGATGCAACACAATGAAAGCCTCACGTACTCACAATCAGAGCACTCAACCTGACTGTCTCAATTCTCACTCATCACGCTCAGTTACTCAACACTGTACGGTACCCGATGCGGCATGCAACCCGATCCCATCATGAATCAATAGAACCTGTGCTCACTACTAGTATGTTAGGCTCCGGAGGGGCAGATCCTACCTAAGCACTAATAAATCCTGCTGCGGCGCGCAGCCCAGTCCCGTCATGAATTAATAATACCTGATGCGGTGTGCAGTCTGATCCCGTCATGAGTCAATAGTACCTACTATGGCGTGCAGCTCGATCCCATCAATATCACTCACAAATAGGCCATCGGCCTCACTTAGTCATTAATTTCTCCAGTCTCTCGGGCTCACAACATCATGCCAAGCAGCCCAAATCATATATATATATATACGTGACAATAAATGATAACAGAGGATTGAGTACAAAACTGCAAATTAAGCAAATAACTCAACAGTAAAGGAATGACCATTGTGGGTCCCATAGTATCAACACATAGCCTAAACATGATTTCTAATATAAATCAAAGCTCAAGTGCTCTACACCTAGAGTACAGTAATGATATTCATATAAGGTGACTACACAGCCCCACGAAATCGACTGAATCATCATTACTATGACGTACGCCCACACACCCGTCACCTAGCATGTGCGTCACCCCAACACCGATCACATATCATGAAATTCAGGTATTTATACCCTTAGAACCAAGTTTAAAAGTGTTACTTACCTCAAACCATGTAAATCTCTACTCCAATAAGCCCTTGCCTCTCGAATCGGCCTCCAAATGCCTCGAATCTAGCCACAAACAACTCGATATAGCCAACACAAGCTATAAGAATCAATTCCATATGAAAAAGCTAAGTTCTTAATCAAAAGTCAAAAAGTCAACTCAAAAGGTCAACCTCGGGCTCACGTCTCGGAATCCAATAAAAGTTACAAAATCCGAACATTCATTCAACCACGAGTCCAACCATATTTACCAATTTTAGACACCAAATCTTCACTCAAATCCCCAAATCTTAATCTCCAATCCCTAGCCCAAAACTCCCAAAATTTTACCTTAAAAATACACAAACTAGGTGAGAAATTTAATGGGCAATCAATATTATTGAATAAAAATGATCCAAAGTGGCTTACCTCAAGAAATCACTCGAAACCCCTCTCAAATCGCCTTAATCCATGCTTACAAAGTCCAAAAATGAATAAAATCTCGGAACCCTTCAATCTTATACACTGCCAGGCCTTTCGCTTCTGCGGCCCTAAAATCCGCACCAGCGGAATCGCTTTTGCGATGAAAACTCCACTTCTGTGAAATTCACTTAAGCCCTCACATCTTCCCACTTGCGCTCCAATCTCCGCACCTACGGAAGCGCTTCTGTGCCCAGCCATCCGCTTCTACAAAGCCAGCCTTAATTGCCCATCTCCGCATCTGTGGAGCCTTGCTCGCATCTGCAGGCTCGTAGATGCGAAAGATACCTTTCATATGCAGCCACTGGCCAGCTCCTACACGCCCGCACCTGCAAGCCCTGGCTGGCTTCTGGCGAGCTGGCAGCTACGACCAATCCCCTGCAGATGCGTTTACACTAGAAAACCCCCAGCTTCAGCAACTTCCTAAGTCCAAATTCCAATCCGATTTCGATCCGAATCACTCCCGAAGTCTCGAGGACCTCAACCACACATGCGAACAAGTCTTAAATACGATACGAACTTAGTCGAGGACTCAAATTGTATCAAACAACATCAAAAACACGAATCACACCCCAATTCAAGCCTAATGAAAACTAATGAATTCTAACTTCTACAATCGATGTCGAAACCTATCAAATCAATCCCGATTGACCTCAAATGCACACAGGTCATAAATGACACAACGGACCTATTCCAACTTCTAGAACTAAAATCCAAGCCTGATAACCACAAATTCAACTCTCGGTCAAACTTCTCAACCCTCCAAACTGCTAATTTTCCAACTTTTGCCATTTCAAGTCAAAATCACCTAGGGACCTCCAAATCACTATACGGACACACTTCAAAGTCCGAAATCACCTTACGAAGCTATCGGAACCATCAAAAATTCATTTCGGAGCCATTTACACATAAGTCAACATTCGATCAACTCTTTTAACATAGGATTCCAACATTGGGACTAAGTGTCCCAATTCATTTTAAAACATCCCCCGAACCAAACCAACTACCCCGGAAAGTCACATAATAATATTTGAGCATTTAATTAACAGTAAATGGGAGAACGGGGCTATAACACTCAAAACGACCGGCCGAGTCGTTATACAGAGAGCCTAGAATCTCATATCACAATACCAAGGCAAATCCAACAAATCATAAACAAGTACCACATGTACAATCCGTTGTCGTGCGCAACCTAATCCCCCCATATCATTATCTATCAATATCATAATTTGTCTTTATTCAACCATTTCAATTTATTACCTTTCAATTTCTGTTGCAGCGTGTAACCAGCTTTGCAAATAATCAACATAAACAATTCAACAACCACATTTACAGGGATTTCTATATCAAGAGGGTAAATGTACAAGGCAATAAAAAACCACATAATAAACCAAGAATCTTAAACAACTCGAAGTCTCAACTTTATCAATTCGTCGGTATCTATCAACTAAATAACTCATGCAAGGGAAAGCACATTTATAGAATGCAACAAATATTACAAAATAATAAGGCAGTAAAGCATGTGAAAATTAAGGTATGCAAGTAAAGCAAGTAAAGGCAAGTAGCAAATAAGCATGGAGTCATGGAAGGGACGAACAATATAATACAAAAATAATTAAATGACAAGTAACAATTATGGCATAAAAGTCAAATAAAGCATGCAAAACTTAAGGCATGAAGCAAGATATTTGATCCTGTACTGGAGTTTTGATGATTCTTTTAGGTCCAGATGGTGATTTTGGACTTGGTCGTATGCTCGAATTTGCATTTGGATATTTTTAGAAGTTTTCGACACTATTTGGCGAAAGTTGGTAATTTGAAGGTTTGGAATGTTCATAAGTTTGACCGGGAGTTGACTTTGATGATATCGAGTTTGGATTTAGTTTTGAGAATTTGAATAGCTTCTTTATGTCATTTAGGACTTGTGTGCAAAATTTGGGGTCATTCCGAGTTGATTTGATATGGTTCGGCACGAGTTTTCGAAGTTGAAAGTTAAAAAGTTCATTAAGTTCAATTTGAGGTGCAATTAATGGATTTGATGCTATTATGTGTGATTTGAGACCTTGACTTGTTGGTATGTTTGGACAGGGTTTCGAGAGGCTCAGGTGAGTTTCAGATAGGTTTGGGTTGTGTTGTGCTCATTTTTTATGTTTCTTCAAGCATAAATGGTACCACATTAAACAAATGAGCTCCAATTTCTTTTTTGATTGAAGTATTAGATCTGTATCGTAATTACGGAGCCATAGAAAAAATAAATGTCAAATTTGGACGTCGTGTGAGGAAGTTATACTCATTTTAGTGTCGGAGAAGAGAGCTGGTGCTAGTGCTTTACAAATGCGAAGTTGGGTCCGCATCTGCGACCCCGCAGGTGCAAAAAATGGTCCGTAAAAGCGAAAATGACAGCTGGAAATGCGTAGGCGCGGAATTTTTGTTGCAAAAGCGAAAATCCCTGTGTATAAAGAAAATCAAACTGCGTTCTTTTGGTATTTTTAGCATAAGTTGTGGAGCTCCGCTTGAGGAGATATTCGCGGCGTTCTTCTCATCTTTTCATGGGGATCGGTGTCTAACTATAATTTGTGTATTTTAATATGATTACATAAGTTCTTTTTTAATTAATCCATATGCTGATTGGAGAATTGGGGTTTTTTATCAAAAACTTTTCTAAAGTGAATAATTGAGTCCTGAACATCGATTCGGAGTCTGAATTAGATGAAATTAGTATGGTTGGACTCGTAATTGAATGGGTTGTCGGATTTTGTGAGTTTTTCGGGTTTCGAGGTACGAGCTCGAGTTTGACTTTTTGGTTGACTTTGGGCTTTTGATTAAAGATTTGACCTTTATCGATTAGGTTTGTTTTCTTTGGCACTATTTGATGTTCTTGAGTTATTTTTGGCTAATTGCAAGTTGTTCGGAGGTCGGTACAGGGGGGATGGCGTTTCTAGAGTATTGTTTGGCTTGCTCGGTATTGGATTCGGCTTATTCGAGGTAAGTAACATATCTAAAATTGGTGTTGTTGTTCACATGATCCTCCTCACTATCTAATTAATGAATTAGATTTTATCGTAAGTTCAGGTAGAAGGTATTGTGCAGGCTTGCTCGGCTGGGTTATCTCGCTTGAGCGCCGGCCGCACTCCCCGAGGTTATCTAAAAAATCATTATTTTCTGATATATTCATATTTTGGTGATTTCGGTGAAAGATTTGGATTTTACTATTATCCCTTAAAAACATGCCTATTTTATGTAACTGTGTATGAGCTGAGCATCATATCTTTGAGTTATTACTTGTACTGCTTTCATTACGTTGTTACAATTTTTTCTTAGCTATTGGTGTTGGACTCTGACCGTTGTCCAAGCTCGTCACTGCTTTCAACCTAAGGTTAGGTTTGTTACTTATGAGTACATCGGGTCGGTTGTACTCATACTACACTTCTGCACCTTGCGTGCATATTTTGGAGCTGATGTTGATGCATATGGCAGGAACTGGCATTGAAGATGTACCTACGTTCCGATTATAGTTGCCTCTTGTTCTTGGTAGTTTTAGATTTATAAATCTGTTTATGTATATTTCGAACAGATGATGTATTTATTTCATACCAGCTTTGTAAACTCTAAATCTCAGAAGCTCATGATTTGTACTACCAGTCCTTGGGAAGTTGTACATAAGTTCAGATATTTAATCATTTATTTTCTCTGTAAATCTCATTTGAATTGGGTTGTTGCTAATTGGCTTACCTAGCGAGTTGGGTTAGGTACCATCACGGCTAGTTGGATTTTGGGTCGTGACAAACACATAGTTCAAGGATCCCTAATTCTCTCAAGTCAAAGTTAGACCCAACACTTACCTCACTTTGCGAATCAAAGCAATCAACCAACCACGGCCTTACCTTTCCAACAAGCCTACAAACCAACCAAATCTAGAAAATTGTCAATCAAATGGTTCAAAATAAGCTATAGAACTACCCATTAATGAAAGATGTTCAATTTTGATCATTTTTGAAAAAGTCAGCAAAAGTCAACCCCGGCCCGCTTGGTCAAAACCCGAGGTTCAGACCAGAACTTGATTACTCATTCATCCCTGAGCCCAGTTATGTTATTTGTTTTGATATTCGACCTCAATTTGAGGTTTAATAATCAATTTTATAACAATTCCCAATTTCTACCCAAACCCCTAATTTCTACTATGAAATTTCTAAATTGATGTTGAAATCTCATGAAAAATAATGGGGAATTGAAAAGAAATGGATTAAAGTCACTTACCAATGAATTTGAGAAGAAAAGTCTCTTGAAAAATCACCTCTAAAGTGTTTAGGGTTGAGAAATGGTGTAAAATGAGCTAAGTCCCAATTTTTTCTTCTTTTACCCAACTGCCGATGTCGCATTTGCAAAGACTTGTTCACAATTACGAGCATCACAAATGCGAGACAAGGGTCACTAATGCGAACCCTGCCTCAGAAGAACAGAAGTCGCAAGAAAATGCCAGCCATCGCAAACGCGGCCAATATCTTCGCAATTCCGAAGAATCCTATTTTTGCCAGGCCATGCGACCAAGTGATCGCAAAAGCGATCATGTGCTGTTCGCAATTGCAAACCATTTCCTCGCAAATGCGAGTTTACCTAATCCCAGGCCCTGCTCGCAAATGCGAACTCTTGTCCGCAAAAGCGAGGCTCGCAAATGCGAGCCAGATCTCGCAATTGCGAGATCTGCATCAGAACACCAGAGCAGGAAGGACATCGGCTCACTTCAAACCATCCAAACTCATCCGAAACGCGTCCGAAACTCACCCGAGCCCCTCAGACTCCAAACCAAACATGCACACAGTGTGATAACATCATATGAACTTGCTCGCACAATCAAATCACCAAAATAACATCTAATTCTATAAACCGAACATTAAAATGAATGAAATTTCAAAGTAAACTCAAGAACAACTAGAATCACATCTAAGCGTCCGAGTCATGTTAAATCAATTCTGAATTGGAACAAATTTTGCAGACAAGTTTCAAATAGCAATACAGACCTATTCCAAGTTTCAACATCAAAATCTGAACCCGTTAGCTATGAAGTCAACTTACAGTCAAACTTAGAAATTTTTCAAACTTTCAAAATATTAGTTTTCGACAAAATGAGTCAAATCAATCTAGGACCTCCAATTTCAATTTCGGGCATATGCTCAAGTCCAAAATTAGGATACGGACCTACTGGAATCGTCAAAATACCGATTCGAGGTCGTTTTCACAAAATATTGACCGTGGTCAACTTAAGTTATTTTTAAGGCCAAAAATCATGTTTTTCTTCAAATTTTCACTTACAATTTTCAAAAGCAGACACGAACCACGCACGCAAACCAAGAAACAAGGTCTCGAAATACGGAAATAAAGGCTAATACTTATAACGACCTATCGGGTTGTCACACCTTGAGACGATGTACACGCGCAAAACGCGTACCTCAAAACTAGTTCTTAAAATAGTATTAACTTGTTTAATTAGAAAAACTCACTGCCTGACAACTTCCCTTAAAAAGTAAGAACCAGCTATTTGAAAAATAAAACATGAAAATTATTAGAACATATTAAATTACATTTAAAGATAAAAATCAAGTGTAGATAAGTTAAATCTTTAGCTTATATATATGATTATATGCACATCTCAACTCTCAAGCAGCCTTTGAGCTCGTTGCCCCAAGATAAAGGAGTAGTAGAAATCTCCTAAAATTGGCGGATGCCTCAATATCTGTTCTTTAAAATATCGTGGGCATGGGCATGGGCATGGGCAAGGGCATGGAGTAATATATAGTAAGAAAAGAATGGGAGAGATGCTGACATAACAAGCAACAAGCTTCGGGCGCCAGCGAATTTGACGGGAAAATCACTAACTCCTATTTATGGCGCCATTGGCACCAATATTTCATTATCATTATTTGCCTCAATTTAAGCACCATTCTCATTCCAAAAACAATTCCTTCTTATCTTCCAATCTATATTCCTCCTCTTACCCTTACTGTTGTTCTTCATCGGCGTCCTTTAATTGGAAGAACTTTGTCATCTTTTCTGGTAAATTATTTTCCCTCTTTTTACAGCTTATATCAAATTCTAATTGAAATTTGTGCTTGCTCAAATGAATGTTAACATGAGGTGTTTGTTCTGTTTATTGTTTGGCTACGCTTATGCATTTTAATTTGATCGTTAATTGGATGCAGTAATGATTCCTTTAAATTTCATTCAATTAGTAAATTGGTTAATGCTTGAAGGCTGAAGCAACTGATACACGGATTAACACAGTAATGCTAAATACAACTGAAATCTTTGTTTTGAATTCTGTGCCTTGAGCAGATATGTGAAGATATTCTGTTGAAGCTGAAACATTCAACTCGTCTTCTTTAAGTTGAAAGCGATAAGCCAGAAATACGTATCTGTCTTAATTTGTCTTATTATTGCCAAGAAGCTTTCGTACACCTCAACTATTCCATCAGGGGCCATGATTTAGGTAGATGAGAAGATATCACTCAACCATTTTGCCTCTGCTGGAATTCAGACCTTGGTCTCTCATGGTCTTCATCCTAGCTTCATCGATCGCTAGGCGGCACCCTTGGATGCAAAGCTTGCAATTTTAATCTCAAATAAATAACTAAATTGTTTCTTACATAGGGGTTTTCCTACAAAAACATCTGAAGCCTATTGTTTCCATTCCTATTGTCAATGGCATTTAACTTAGTGTTTGTTTGACATTTCAGTGGCTAGAGAAAAGCAGCAGACTATGTTTTCTATTGCTAAATAGCTATTGATTATTAGTGTACTTGCACTCAATAGTAGGACTCTCTCTCTGTACATCATTTATCTGCGTAGTTCTTCATTTGACTCTATGCCTTGTTCTTTATGTTATCTTTTTGGACCTTCAATATCAACTACCTTTGCTTGGAGTAGCTGGTATATCATTATAACCTTATTCTGTAAGAAAAACTCTAAAAGTAAACTTGGGTGGGTCAATTCCATAGAGCACCCTAAATGGGGTCATTTGCAGGGTTGAACGAAGCTGGTGTTATACCATAGTCAGCCTAGGACTACCATTTGCACCACTAACCGGGTTTATGATGAGTCATACATTTAGGGTGGTCTAAACATCTGTACAGTCTCCCTGTTTGTCTACTAGTTCGTGGTTGATAGGTTGAACTAAAGAGAATTTCGGTCTGTGGTCCCTTAAAACAGCCCCTCCAAAATATGCTAAGAAACATCTTGTCTTGGTCAGTCACGATACTATCTGGGGGAACCGTGTAACTTGTAGATATTTTCTAAAAATGGCCTGGTCACTTGCTGAGCAGTGGAAGGACCTGACAATGGGAGGAAATGAGCGTAGTTACTATACCTATTCACTACCACAAAAAAGTATCCGTACTGCAGATTCAGGAGCCCTTCGTGGTAATGTTTGTCCAAACCTTATGAAGTATAAGCTAGGGCTACAAGTGAAATGTTAAGGAACATATCAACAATCTTGTATCTACTTCTTAATATCAGTCAACATTGAAGGCCAGTAAAACACACCTGTCATCATATGTTGACTAGCTAGGATCCTTGAATGGCCCCAACCCCAAGAGATGAGGGGTGTGTAGCACTAAGTAGCTGTTCCCCGAGCTTACAAGTGCTGCCAGTCTATGTTTTAAAATTCATTTCTGCAAAGTCAAGGATTGCATGCGGGTTAATATTATTGATTACAACTATGACTTTCTGCAAAGTTGATGTGTTTGGCAAAGCTTTTGGACAAAAAAAAGTGCTTTTTGAGGAGAACCAGAAGCTATTTTGGAGAAGCAACTTTTTTCTTCCAAAGCACTTTTTTGAAAAGCACTTTTGAGAAAAATACACTTAGAAGTTGTTTTTAAAAGCTTGGCCAAACACTAATTGCTGCTCAGAAGTGCTTTTCAAATTAATTAGCCAAACACAAACTGCTTCTCACCAAAAGTACTTATGAGAAAAAGCGCTTCTCAAAATAAGCTGATTTTTGCAGCTTGGCCAAACAGGCTATTAGTCATGTCCACATCACCTTCATATCTAGCTAGAACCTCCTGTGTCCAAGTAGGTTGTAATTGAGATATGTTGCTGCATTAATCAAGTTCTGCATGTCTGTGAGATAGAGCATCAGTAGATGAATAGTCCACTCCTTTCTTGTAATGTACTTCATAGCTCGAATCCATAGTTTAGTGAAACCCTTCTACTATGGTTTAGTGGTGATCTTATTGTCATTGAAGTTTCTCAAGCTAAAATGATTGGTCTTTGCTGTAAAATTGGTAGGCTGTAAATAATGCCTTTCGTGCTTTTATTACAATCCACAAGACAATTAAATTCTTTAATCTGTAGGCAAACCTTGACGTGTAGCGGTTAGAGCCTTCAAATGCCAGAGCAACTAATTCAGGATATTGCTGGTTCATTGAGACACATAGATATTTCTTCAATAATTCTCTCCCCCTATGTTAGTGTGTAGTTTGTCAAGAAATAATTTCTGAGCATGTCCGCTGATATGCGAGGATTGAAATTGCTCTGGGAACTCGATCATTTGGCTCTAGCATGTAATGATAATGCTATGTTCTAAATAAATGGAAATGAACTCTAGTACTCTACTTTAGTCAATGCCATGTTGCTTGTGGTGTCCTTCCACTTGTCGGTGCTGTAGCTTGCTTCCAGCCCATCCTCCTATGCAGGTTGTGTGGATATCTGCTAGATGATAAGAGTTGAAGCTGCTTCAGGGACTTATTGATATACTGAAATCTGCTTTAGGCAGTTCTATATTGCTCGTTATGTGCTTTCAGGTGTCAGCGATATGTACCTACAGCTAGCTTCCTCCTCTACTTTGGGTAGGTTGCTTGATAAAAAGGGTGATGTTAATGAAGTCTTATGTGTTTGTGGTGTCCTTTGGAAAATAATGAGCGTCAAGTTGCAACAGTTTGCTCCTGCTTATTTTATGAATTTAGAGTATTAACTTTCTATATCATAATTCAGATATGATGGCAATATGCTCTTTTGCAACCTCCACATCTTTGTTTATGCTACAGATGTTTTGGATAGTATTGCATTCTTTTTTCTTTTTTTTCTTTTTCTTTTTTTTTTTTTTGCAAATTTTTTTCTACAGTTTTGAGAAAGTTACCCGCCCTTTCAGCAGGCATAAATAGTTTTTGGAGAAATCGAAGCCTTAGAGCCCAGGTGATGTGTTCAACTGAAAGAAGTGTTCTGTCACCAAGTTGGTTGTTGGACATGGAGGATAAGCCTGAGCATCTTCTTGTTCTTGTTCATGGCATCTTGGCAAGGTAGGCAAATTCTTTGCTCACCCAATGAGGGTAGCATCCATATATCTACTTTCTAATTGAAGTATAAAAGAGTACTTAAAAGAAGGATCAAAAGAGAAAAATAGAAAGTGAATAATGAATGAGTCACTGTTGATATCAACAGTTTGAGATGGCAAATGCTTAGGATAAAAGTTAAACAAACTAGTGTGTCACCTGTTTCCATTTTCATCCAAGCATATGTGCGGGCTTAATTGATGTTATCTTTCTGCAAACAGAAAGCGTTAGCATTTATAGGGTGCATGTGGTAGAACCTAAGAAGAAGTTTCAAGAGGTAATAATGCATGTATCTTCTACATAACTGATAGAAGGTGTGAAGTCTTGAATGCAGTAACAGTTATTTTTGGTTCTTATCTCTCATACATGTCTCTTAATTGGGTTGTCTGATGGCAATATTCTTTACTTTGGTCAAGCTCAATCTTTGTCATTCTAAATTGCTGAAGAGAAAGTTTCAGCAGGGAGAAATATCTCTGCAATCAGATAACAAATGAGTACAGTCAAACCTCTCTATAACAACTATCCTCTATAACAACATTTCGCTATGACGGCCAAGTGTTCTTTGGAACTGATTTTTTATGTGATGTTATATTATATGTTCTCTATAACAACATTTCGTTATTGCAACCAAAAAATCCAGACAAACGATACCGTTATAGAGAGGTTTGACTGTACTTGATTATTGTGTTTATTGCTGTTGGTATACTAGGTCTGGGTTCAAGTTGTCTTTTTCCATTATTACAACATGTTTTACTTTTTCTCGAATTTCGAAGGAGCATGAAGTTCCATCTGAGCCTTCTCTCCTTTCTTCTCCGTGGTTGACATGCATCACCTTTATCTATTCTGGGTAAAATGCTTTTGTGGTATTCATGAGTTAAGCTTCTAAAGGTGGATGTACAATTACCTCAATTCATCAGGTTGTCAATGATATTGTACCTGATATTTTAATGGGTACTATGCTAATTGCTGATCTCATGCATAGATCTTATAGTAGCATCTGGCACTCAACTAGCTTGTCATGTTGTTTGCATGGGATGCAGCCCAAGTGATTGGACGTATGCACAAGCAGAGCTTAAAAAGCGGCTGGGAAGAAACTTTGTGATCTATGGTATAGCTTTCTGTCCAAATTGTCTAATGTCATGCTTTCTTGCTTTTGCTTAATAGTTTCGATTTTCTTGCTTCAATTGCACTCTACTCTGAGATACTGAAGTGCCAAAAAGCTCTTGCTTCCATCACATGAGAATGTCGTGTCCGTGAAAGTAAAGTATATTATGAAATCTTCACTTCGAAAATTTACAAGCTGTGTAAACCGGAATATTTAACTCCAATTCATTTTGGAAGCTTGATGCTTAACATTTCAACATTTGGAACCATCTTAATGCATTTTAAATGTAATGATTATTTGATTTGTCAGGAAGAAAGTTCCGGGTCCGAACACTGTACTTATATTCTGGTATAGAGAATCACACTCTGACAGCTTAGTAAGTTATTGTCTATTAAACATAGGCGCTTTTCAATCGCCCTCGTTTTCCTGTCTGAATACAAGATGAAGTCACTGCGACAATTAACAACAAAGTAAGCTTTATGCTTCTCTCTAACTATTTTTTACTAAGGAACGGTAAACGAGATTAGCTATATATCCTATGCATAGAATCCAATTCGTTACATCTTTGCATCCCTTTTGAAAAGAAACTTTTGTTCATTCAGCAAGGAAGGATAAGTTATTTCTGCATCGTCTTCTTTCCTCCATTCTTCTTGTCCTTGTGGTCAAGGAAGATTGAATTGCATTGTAGGAGTTACCTGTTAAACAGGATATGGATATTTTTCTCTAATGCAGAACCAGATAAAGGGCAGGCCTGTGCACAAAGTATCCCTCATTCACGTAGGGTCCCGGCAAGGACTGCACCCCAAGGGATGTGATGTAGACAACCTATCCTAATACAGAACCCGATCAGTGGGAAAATTTCAGTTATACTTTTGGGAGAATAGTGTTCATGTCCCAGTAGAGTCAAGAAACTCTAGGTGATTTTTCTCCATCTACCTAATTGGTGGGCTGAGTTACATAGTACCTCTGTTAGTGGGAGGTAGCAGGTATCATTTGGAATAGTTAAGGTGCAGGCAACCTAGGTCTGACACCACCATTATAAAAAGTAGCTTCTCCTTCTCCTTTTTGATTGGTGGAAAGAAGAGGAGAGGGTAAGGAAGCGGGAGAAGAAGACAATTAAGAGCGACCAATTTAGTTCTAATGGGACATGAATTCTCCGTTGGAATTGGTAACGGTGACTAAACTATAGTTTCAGTTGAATGTGGTTTCTTCTTCATGAAATAATTATGAATTTGAAGCCTGATCTCAGAACTTGAACATATGTTAAAATGATGAACCAAAAGTTAGCCAGTTGGTATTGCCAGTTGACTCTTTTTCTTCCTTCTTTGTTTTGCAGCAAGTTCATGTAACACTTTCACTAAAACCTTCTCCGGGATTGATGGAGCTGGGAAAAGGCTAGCAGATGAAGTGAGTAAAAGAAGTGGTGCATGGACTTAGTTGTGCCTGTGATATTACTACACAGTGTCATGGTGTAAGTTAGGTCTAAGTCTGGTGTAAATAAGCAAATATAGGGTATACTCTCAATCAATCAAGCAATCAACTTCCCTTAGTCCCAACCTTGTTGGGCTCGCTATATGAATCGTTTGTACTCATTTTTGCTCTATTTAGCATTCTTGAGTATTCAGATGTTTACTATTTAGACTACTTTTTCATTGGCCGTCAACCTACTCTCTCCCTCCTCCTTCATTCGAGCTTGGACCCAATTGTGCTTGCACATAGACGCAGTTTCTAGAGGTATAGTTGATCCATCATAATAGATAACTGTAAATGGATGTAATCCGACCTGGTAGCTGCTATCCAGGAAGCTCGGCCTCCTAAGCGGGATACAAATATGGCATAATGCGGAGACTTTTCTAGCAGTTCTGTGGTGGCGTATATGACCCTTTTCACATATTTATAAGAACTGAAAGAATCAGACCCAGATGATATATTGTACTATCGAATTTTCCAAGTTATCTGAAATTTTTTTCTCCTTTTGTCTGATCTCAAATGGTTCTTTGAATACTAGTAAAAAGACCTTCTCTCTGCATACTTCTTGGAATTAGCAATGAACTTTTATTAATGCACTACTAGTTATGCGAATTGGATTATCACCTTCACTTTTAAATAATAAGTTCTTTCTTGATTTTCATGATCGAAGTGTTCAATCTGCATTCCTTATCACAATTTTCTTTTAAAAAAACTGAATGGTCAAATTGTTTCCAAGTACACTTCTCTGATTTGAAATCATAATTTTTGCATTCCATGCTTCTCAGAAGTTGCCTATTTTAAAGTTGTCAGATTTTACCTTGTGATTGCTGAATGATTTGCCTTTAATATATGTCACAACTAATTACGAACAGGTCATGCTGGTTGTAAAGAAGCAAGAGAGCCTAAAGAAGATTTCCTTTCTAGCTCATTCTCTTGGTGGATTGATTGCAAGATATGCTGCTGCTGTTCTTTATACATCAACCAACCATAGTGACCCTTCTGATGATGTGGTCGCTTCAACTAATGCAAACTTCAAAATGACACGCTTCTCAAATAAAGGCTTAATTGCCGGGCTGGAACCAATCAATTTTATCACCTTGGCAACGCCACATCTTGGTGTGAGAGGGAAAAAGCAGGTTAGTTCTCATGTTGCCATCTGTTGAATGTCTTTGATGCTAATTGTGGTTCTTTCCTTACAAGGTTTTTGGTAAATGTGATTTCTTTGGATGGTATTTGTGGTAATATATCCTTGAGAAGTTACTCGACTTTTTACCGTGGTAAATCCTTCTTCGGAAATTTTTTGTGGGGGCATATAATAAAGTTTTATTGGAAAATTGAGTGCTAAAAGAGTTCCTGTTTTCAAATTTCATTGAATCATCAATATATGATTTTCAGTTGTCTTTACACAGTTAATCATATACTGGCTTTGTTCTTATCCTGATTCATTTTTTTTTTATAAGGTAAAGGTTTTATTAAATCGTGCCAAGATGGTCAGAAGAAAGCACAAAAGCAAAGTACAGCACATGCAGCCTGTTACATTCTCCTTCCCTAAGAGATCTATAAAATCCATATATTGATTTAGACTTACTAGAAGGCTACTTTTACACCAGAAATACTAGTTTTGTAAGCATCTATATTTAGTTCTGGGAATAAGAATTCTCTGCCCTTCAGAACAAGCCTTGTTCCCCTCCAGCCAGATAGTCCAGCAAATGCACAATGGAACAGTCCTCCATATCTACTTTTTAGGAACCACCTGTTGCTGCCAACTTTCCATTAATCCCTTCACGTTTTGAGGTATCACCCAAGCAATACCTCTAAAACAACGACATACCCAGTGTAATACTACAAGTGGAGTCTAGGGAGGCTAGTGTGTACGCAGACCTTACCTCTACCTTGTGAAGGTAGAGAGGCTGTTTCCGATAAATCCTCGGCTCAAGGAAAGTATAAACACAACATTTTTGAAAAAGAGATATGGTAATGGAGAAGCCATGCCACGGAAAGAAAAGCAGTAACAACAGCCAGAAAAATAAGATAATCGAAGCAAAAGAAACAACATGTTCTAATAAAAGTCTAAGAACAAGGAATACGAAAATAATACTAGTACTACATGTATGGAAAAGAATTATAGGTATGAAAAAGAAAAATGCTCGACTACCTACAAACCTACTACCCTAATCCTCGACCTCAAAACCTTTCTATCAAGGGTAATATCCTCGGTAAGCTGAAGATGTGCTTTATCCTGCCTAATCACCTCACCCCAATACTTCTTCGGCCTACCTCTACCTCTCCTTAGACCCACCATAGCCAACCTTCCACACCTCCTCACTAGGGCATCTGAACATCTCCTCTTCACATGCCTGAACCATCTCAGCTTCGTTTCTCGCATCTTGTCCACCATAGAGGTCTCTTCCACCTTGTCCCAAATATCTTCTTTCCTAATCATATCTCTCCTAGTATGCTCATACATGCATCTCAACATCCTCATTTCCGCCACTTTCATCTTCTGAACATGAGATGTCTTGACTTGCCAACACTCTGCCCGTTACAACATTGTCGGTATAACAATCACTCTATACAACTTACCTTAAAGACTTGGTGGCATATTCTTATTACACAAGGCGCCAGATGCGAGCCTCTATTTCATCTACCTCGCTCAAATACGACGTGTGACATCATCCTCGATCTCCCTATTACCTTGGATTATAGACCCAAAGGTACTTGAAACTTTCTCTCTTGGGGATGACTGTGTATCCAGCCTCACTTCCAGGTAAACCTCCGAAGTCACGTCACTGAACTTACACTCCAAGTTTTCCGTTTTAGTCCTGCTCAACTTGAAACCTTTAGATTTCAGGGTTTTCCTCAAAACCTCTAGTTTAGTATTAACATCGCCTCATGTCTCGCCGATTAGTACTATGTCATCTTCAAATAACATACACCAAGGCACCTCCCCTTGAATGTGTCGCGTCTACTCATCCACATCACCAAGGCACATAAGAACGAGCTGACCGCTGATCCATAGTGCAACCCCATCACGAATGGGAAGTGTTCCAAGTCTCCTCTTATTGTCCTTACCAGGTCTTGGCTTCATTGTACATGTCCTTAATCGCCCTAGTGTATGCGACGCGTACACCTCTAGCCTCCAAACATCTCCACAGAAACTCCTTGGGACTTTGTCGTATGCTTTTTCTATGTCGACGAACACCTTATGTAAGTCCCTCTTCCTCTCCCTATACTGCTTCATCAATCTCCTAACGAGATGAATGGCTTCTGTGTCAATTGCCTCAGCATGAATCCGAAGTGGTTCTCCGAAATGGACACACACCCCCCCCTCCCCACCTCTCCACCACCCTCTCCCAAACTTTTATAGTGTAGTTTAGTAGCTTGATACCCCTATTGTTATTGCAATTTTGAATATCACCATTGTTCTTGTACAAGGGAATCATTGTTCTCCGCCTAATTCCTCGGGCATTTTTGCCATCCTAAAAATGACATTAAACAACCTAGTGACCCCAGCTGCCCTTCCTAGGCTCTTCCATAATTCTATCAGGATCTCGTTTGGCCCAGTCGCTCTTTCCCAGCTCATCTTACGCATAGCCCCCTCAACCTCCTCAACCTTTACACGCCTACAATACCCACAATCCCAACTACTCTCGAAGTGCTCCAAATCACCCATCACGATGTTCATGTCCCTTTCTTCATTCAAGAGTCTATGGAAGTATGTCTGCCATCTACGTCCAATGTGTGCCTCTTCCACCAATACTTTGCCATCCTCGTCTTTGATGCACTTCACTTGTTCTAGGTCTTGTGCGCTCCTTTCTCTCACCTTAGCTAGCCTGTACTGCTTCTTACCCTCGCCTTTGTCCTCAACATTCTTCATATAAGCATTCAAACGCATATGTTTTTGCCGTTGTAACCGCTAACTTCGCCTCCTTCTTCGCCGCCTTATGCCTCTTCCTATGCGTACGCGGCTTTCTTGCCTTCCACTTTCCCTTTGGACCTCTCTGTACCCCCACCAATCCCCTCGATATCTACCAACGTTACCCCTCGAGGCACCCAAACCTCTCTAGCTGCTTCCCGAATGAAACTAGCTATCCTATCCCACATGTTTGCATCCCTACTACTCCCCCAAGCCCCCGTCTCCACCAATTTCTCCCCCATCCTCTGAGCTCTAACAGTAGTCAAGCCAACCCATTTGATCCTTGGCCTGTCGCATAAAGTCCTCTTTTTTCTCTTCCTCTTAATCTCTAAATCCATCGCCAAGAGCTCATGTTGGATTGTAAGATTTTCACTCGGGATAACCTTGCAGTCCTTACAAAGAACTCTATCACCCTTCCTAAGGAGTAAGTAATCTATGTGAGTCTTAGCCACCGTAGTATGAAAGGTCACCAAATGCTCCTCATTCCTTGAGAAACTCGAATTAGTTATCACAAACTCAAAAGATTCCGCAAAATCCAAAAGCGAGACTCATTCATTTTTATCCCCAAAACCAAAACTACCATGCACAACGTTATAACCCCCTGAAGTTGTCCCGATGTGGCCATCAAAATCTCCCCCTATGAATAGCTTCTCAGTGAGCGATATACCTCTCACAACCTGATCCAAATCCTCCCAAAACGCTTCTTGGCCTCCTCTCCCAATCTCGCTTGAGGTGTGTAAACACTAATTATGTTTAAAGTAAGCTCTCCAACGACTAGCTTAATCTCATCATACTGTCTTCACCCTCTTAACCTCTACCACCTGCTCTCTGAGTTTCTTATCAACTAAAATGCCTGCTCTTTCCTATTCCTCGAGCCTCATGAGTACCACAATTAAACCTATCCACATCCTGTGTCTTAATCCGTACCCATTTGGTTTCTTGGACACAAGCTATATTGATCCTCCTTTTCTTGAGAATCTTCACCAACTCTATAGATTTCCCGTCAATGTTCCTATGTTCCAAGACCCAACTCTCGTCCTAGAGGCTCCCTTAACCCACTTGCCACCCTTGACCCTCACCCCCATCCCCAACCGAGGACACGACCTTAATATATCATCGTTCATCAGAGCCACTACAACAGGTGTAAATTAATTAGGGGTTTACTAAAAATGACAATAAAACAAGCGGCGGTTCTAGAGTTAAAGAAAGGCAAGTGGGACTAAATACAAGCATTGATATTAAAGGACAGGAAAGCAAATACGAATGAGCGAAACAGAATATAGCAAATCAAGAAAGAACCTGGATTGTAGTCGGAGACGTCAAGATGATGTTTCCACTCCTTGGGCAGGAGGAATTACAGTAGAGGACACCTGGATGGATGGATGGAGGTCGACGGAAACAATGGAGCTCATCGGAAAGCTGACCGGAATGACTGTGATCCCGTCGGAACTGGCTGGAAATTGGGTGGGTCAGGTCGATTTGAGAAGGTGACCACCAAAGAGGGAAAATCTTGCCGGAAATCTGACTGTATTCTCGCTGGAATAGTTCTGGTTCGACCTGCCCTGTTCACTGTACACAGATGCAAACACACACACACACACACAAGGAGAGGGAGAAGGAGAGAGGAGAGAGAAGGGGTGGGATGTTTGTCACTGTCGCTGTCGCTGGGTACGTCACTGGTGGTGAAAGAACAGCTCAGGGAGAAGAGAAGAAAGAAAAGAAAAAGAAGGAAGAGAAGAGGAGAGAGAGGAGAGAGAGAGAGAGAGAGAAGAGAGAGAAGGGGCCTACCTGCTGGGGATGGTGGTCGGCGGTGCTGGGTTGGTCCCTGGCAGAGAAAGAGTCATTAGAGAGTTCAAAGAGAGAGAGTGAGAGAGAGAGAGAGAGTTTGAAGAGAAAGAGAGGTAGGACCTCACTGCAGATTATGTAGAAATCCCAAGCAATACCTCTAATTGTTAGAAAAAAATCCCAACATTGTCTGGCAAAACTGCAATGGGGAAAAAGATGTCAACTGGTTCCTGATTTTCTTGACATAGATAGCATCTGCTGCATAGGAAAATACCCCCTCTTCTGCAAGTTATTCTCAGTTAAACATTCTCCGCAAGCTGTTATCCGCCCAAAGGAAGCTACCATGACAGGAGCTTTTGTCTTCCATATCATCTTTCAGGGCCAAGAAGCTTTCCACTGTCCTGATTGCTTAATCAACAATCTGCTGCAATTTTTAACTGAAAACTTTTTGTCTTTGCTTGCTAACCAAATCAAGGAGTCCATTCTATCAAGATCAATACAAACTGATTCCAACTGCTGAAGTAACCAACAGAAAAGCTCCATCTCCCAGTCATTTAAATTCCTCCTGAAAACAATTTGCCAACCAGAACTTGAATGAAAATCAGCAAGTGCACCTTCTTTCTTTGCTGAACAGATGAACAGAATAGGGAATTTATCCTTCAGGCACTCGTCTCCGGCCCACAAATCTGTCCAGAATCTAATTTTCATTCCATCATCCGCCCCCAATCTGGTGAATTGATTAAATTCTCCCCAAAGCTTACTTATGTTCTTCCAGACTCCTCTTTTAATAATTTCTCCATCCTTCCTCTTTACCATGAATAGCATTTCAGCTCCTTCCAAAACGTCATTTCCTTCCATGTAATACCTCCAAAGCCATTTGACTAGCAAACTTTTATTGTTTAATTTCGGATTTCTTACACCCATTCCACCCCCCTTCTTATCCCTCAGAACCACCTGCCATTTGACCAGATGAATTCTTTTCTCGTCTTCATTGTTATCCCATAAAAACCTATTTCTTATTGAATTCATTTTTTTCTCCAATGCTGCTGGCATTGAGAATATGGACAGTAGGTAGGCATACCATCTAGTACACTTTTAATAAGAGTAAGTCTGCCCCCATTGATAAATATTGTTTCTTCCATGGATTAGTTTATTAGCACATCTATCCAGAATACCTTGCCAAATGTTCTTATCCTGATCTATTTATCTTGAATGGAATCCTCTTCATGGGTAATCCTACGTTTAAATGGAGTAGTTGGTACTTCATTCAATCAATCAGCTCTGCTTTGAGCCAAAAGAAGTTAGGTTGTCTATATGAATCCTCTTTAACCATTATATTTTTATTCGGATCCAACTTGTTCCTTGCTTACATTCCATGGAAAATCAAGATTCCCAAAACTAGAGATTCTCTAATTCTCACATATATATGCTTACCTATATACTGATCTACAAGTCCCTCAATCAGGCTAAACTGCCAAATGGCGGATCTAATGCAAGTGGAACAACAATAACTAAAAGCTTTAATCCAAACAAATTGGTGTGAGTTATTACTTTTATTGCGTTCTTTCGTCCGCTAAATGAGCGTTGATGATGAATAATTGGTGCTTGTGGAATGAAAACTGACATCAGCTTTTGACAACTGATAAAAGAAACTAACTTCAGCCTTTGACAAGGTAAATCAACAGATTTTTGTGGTGCTCCATTTTAAAGCAAAATTTTGACTTTTGGAATAGTATCTTGGTATTATATTCTTTCGCTGGGGTACCTCATGATCTCTACAATAAGGCACAAAGATATTGATGGTTAACTAAGGTTCGTGTACTTTCCCAGGAGAAATATAATCGTTTTTGTTTCCAAATTTGATAGTTAACCCAATAGAATGTCGATGCGACAATTGTATTAGGAGAAAAAGATCCAAGTCTCATGTTAGCATTTGCTAATTGTTTTCTTTGATACTTCTTTTCATTACTGAGAAATACTCGGGGCTAGCTGCCGCACGGTTCGAAAGTTGGTTGGTAATGGCCCACTGCTCTATCCTTCTACACTAAAAATACCATGATTTTGTCGACAATTGTATTCGAACTTGTAACGTGTGGCTAACCCACACATACTTTTTGTGCTCTTACTACTTGACCAAAGCCTTAGAGACTAAAATTTTCTTTATCTCACAATTGTTTTTTGAAAATAATTCAAAAGAGACTTGTTACTATGATGTGTTGATCTTCTTGTCCTTAGTTAACTACCGTCTTCATTAAGGCCCATTTTCTAGATCAATGCTGGTAACTACACTATTTTGATACAAAAACCGAAGAAGTACTCATGTATTTTATTTCTTATTGCAAGGCAAAAGAAGCACAAATTGATAGTTTACATTTAAAAAGTACTCCAAAGAAACTAGAAGTTATCCTTGTTTCAGGAAAGTAGATGCCATTTAGGGATGTCAACAAAATGATGACTCTTATTATGCAATATAAAAGGTATGTAACCAATATAATCGAGTTATTGGTATTATTCAAGAAGGAAGTATGACAGATAAAAAATTAAATAGCTTATCATATCTGCAATAAATTCTTTTCAACAAAGACCCCAAACGGGTGATGTTTTAGGGTCCTGTTATCTTCCCTCCTTGCGTCACAGGATATACAAATCCAGGAAAGTAATTGGTAGGTTTTATTCATCAGCAAGTGTTTTTATATAATCCAACTGTAAGATAATGGCTCCAGCAAGATTTGAACAATCTTTGTGATTATTTATGTTGGCTCTTGACATCCCGACTGTTGATTATCTTTTATTTTTTAGCTTCCATTTCTCCTGGGAGTTCCTATATTAGAGAAACTTGCAGCACCAGTTGCTCCCATTTTTGCTGGTCGAACTGGTAGTCAACTCTTCCTCACGGAGGGCAAGCCCAACAAACCACCTCTTCTACTTAGAATGGCATCGGACTGTGATGATGGTAAATTTTTGTGAGTCAAAAAATCTTTTTACCATTCCCGAGCAGCAGTTTCCTATTCCATCCTTAAGCTTCTTACACATGTTTTTTCCTTCTTGCAGATCGGCCCTCGGTGCTTTCAAATGTCGTGTTCTTTATGCTAATGTCTCTTATGACCGTATCCTTTGCATGTCCTTGTAATTTCTCAAGCTTCATATTTCCTTTAAATTATATATTATTAGTTTTACTTCCTTTGCAGTAATTGCACTAATTTCTTGACATAATCTAGATATGGTTGGTTGGCGTACATCCTCTATAAGAAGGGAGACAGAACTTTTCAAGGTGATCTTATAATTATTAAATACTCTATTACTTTTCAAGGAGATAATCATTCATTCTGATTAGATGTCTACAATATCGGACAATGAATTCGGGTAGTTAGTCTGGATAAATTGGTATGAGGTAAAGTATAGCTACTGTTTCAGGTAAAGAGTAGATCTAAAGTTTAAGCTTTCATTATGTTTTGGAATAGACATATTGATTATTTGCAATCATGAAACACTCAGAGTGCTGAGGTTTTGATATCTCAGACAAGGGCTTTCCTTTCTGTCATGCAAACTTTGTTTCCTTTCTGCTCAAGCTGTGTTTCTCTTCAAAGAGGCTTAAGTTGGTTAACTTTAGTGGTAATTTGTGTATTAGCATTCTATAGATTGATTCTATTCTCACGGGCTTTCTGATGCGAAAATGATTTAATGATAAACAAGACCTCGTAATGTAATTTTCGTAATTTACTTTAAATGCTAACCTCTTTAATGCTTTCCGAAGCTCTGTGGCGGATAGAGATTCAAGTAATTGTAGGTCAACCTTCAGATTTGTAGTCTAGTGGTTAGGACATTGGGCTCTAAAATCCACTAACCCAAGGTCAAATCTTGCTGGAACTTTTACCTTGTTGTACCTTTAGTTTCTACTTGGTATATTTTTTTTATTACCGTGGTGTCCGAGCCAGCTTGCGCGCACCTCGACTAATTCCACGGGATGCATGTCACCTCCCACCAGCAACAGGTACTAGGTAACTCTATCCACCAATGATTGGATAGATGGGAAGAAATCACCTAGTATTTTTTGCCTCTGTTGGGATTTGGACCTGAGACCTCATGATTCTTACCCACTTCATTGACCACTAGGCCACACCTTTGGGTGCCAGTTTCTACTTGGTATAGCAACTAAAGAATTATCCTAGTTGCTTTAATGTGGAGAAAAAGATGCGAGAGGTGAGACTAAGATGGTTCGGGCATGTTAAACGGAGAAACACAAATGCCACAGTCAGGAGGTGTGAGAGATTGACCTTGGGGATACGAGGAAAGTAGAGGTAGGCCAAAGAAGTCTTGGGGAGAGGTGATCAGGCGGGACATGGCGCAACTTGAGCTAACCGAGGACATGACCCTTGATAGGAGGGTGTGAAGGTTGAGAATTAGGGTAGAAGGTTAGTAGGTAGTCGAGCGTTTCCCTTTGTCTTAATATTATTGTTAGTATGGTATCTCTTTATCCTTAGTTTGCTATTACCACATATCTTGTACTGTTATTACTTGCCATCAGTACTCCCTTAGTTTGCTATCACTACATATCTTGTACTGTTATTACTTGCTATCAGTACTTTTTTCATATTCTCTTTTGCTATCTTGGATTTAGTTTTCTAAATATTATGTATTGCTATTACTTGCTATTAGTGCTTCTTCCATCTTTTCTTTAGCCGAGGGTCTGTGGAAAACAGTCTCGCTGCTCTTCCAGAGTAGGGGTAAGGCTGCGTACATCCTACCCTACACAGACCCCACTTGTGGGATTACACTGGGTTGTTGTTGTTGTTGTTGCTGCTGCTTTAATGTGGAGAAATGAAGCACCGAAGTAGTATTTTCCATTCATTGCAACAACTACACCTCAATTCCAAGTCAGTTGTTGTTGTCTATCTAAATCCTCAATATCCATTTTGGTCCAATATCAAGCACGTCCCAACTTATTCAATATTGATTAAGATTCATCATAAATTGACTAGTTTTTCCCAAACTGTCAACGTACTACAACCCTCTTCTTTTATGGAGGCTTGAAACTTATTATAGGGGTGGAGTTAATATTCTCACTTCACTACTTTCAAAGATAATCCTCCTGACATTCTACTGTAGCACAGAACACGTGATTTGGCTGTTAAATGCTCATAGACCAGTTCCAGTAACTTTGTTTGAATCTCACACATTGACTGCATGCTTACTGTTATCGATTACCTCTTTGTGAAGTTACTTCGATCTGTAGATATATAATCATTTTTACAAGAGTTCGACCGATGGTTCCACAGTCTAGTCATCAGTACATTGGACTCTGATTCCAGCAGGCTGAGTTCAGATCTAAGTGGAACCTTTAGCTTTCACAGAACATAGAGGAAAAACATATATTTACAGTCGTATTTTGCACCTTTTACCTTTGCTTTTTTGGGTAACTTAGCTTTTACTTTTATGATCGTGCAAATCACCACAGAATTTTTGTAATTAACAACTAAACTAAGTGGGTTCTTAATAACATCACTAACTTTTGCTGCCTTTTCCACACTCCATCACTGACCTTGTTCCTCAAACCTCTTGAAACTTCCCCCAAATCCCGCAAGGTTGTGACGTTGTAGAAGGAGGATGGGTGTTGGTGGATGAGTTGTTGGTCCCGGCAACAGGGACTGTGGAGCTTCTTATCAGGGCCCATATTAGCGGTGGTGGCAGGTGGACAGTGTGCTAAATTTGTCTACTTTGTACGGAACACTCCTTCAAGGTCAAACATACTCGATAGAGTTATACAGTCAAACCTCTCTGTAACAGCTACCTTTAAAACATCATTTCACTATAACTGGCAAACTTTCTTTGGAACACAAATTTTATGTTATCTCTCCAGAATGGCCTTACTCAAATATTTATATATTTATTGGAGTAGTTTATAATAACCAAATATACTCTTAACAATTCTAGTTTAGTGGAACATAACTTTAAGAAATTTTATGAGTTCCAATGAGAACTCTGGAATGTCAAAAACTCTTGTTAACTTGGAACAAGAGAAATTAAAAGATGAAATTGCGGACTTTTTGTATTCTGCCATTTTCCATATGTTCCACCTTATTATTATTGTATTAGCTTTCTTAATTATTTAATTAGTGAAATATGAATCTCATTTGAGGTTTTAAAATAAAATAATTTTATTATCTTTTATAATATAAACAAATTGGAAAAAGAATAGTTTCTGGGTATCTTTTCTGAAATAGCCAAGTAAGAACTAAACATCAAATATTGTTATAGGTGTAATTCAGCTGATCACCGTAAAAAACAACAAAGATCGGAATAAACAAGGTTATTATAGAGAGACGGACTGTATAAGTATTTAAATTAGCTCAAACACGAGAGATTAGGATGTAAAGTACAAAAGCAATTTTGTGAAAAAAGAACCCCGGTAATCTCTTGTCTAGCAGCCGCTAATCATTTTCATTTGGATTGTAACAATACTTGAAGGTGTATCACGTCGATACCTATAGCTTTAGTTCTATACATTTTGCCTTGTTGGTGAAATAAAACCGGAAAGTTAGACTAATTTATTGACATTCCCTAAAACAGGGACCCCTTGTATTTTGCTTACTATGTGCAAGAGTTTCTTGGATATCAGATAAGCTGCACATGGATAGGTTAAATGTATCTTTTCATTGAGATATACCACATAACTTGAGCTTATCAAATTTTTTGCTTTGTAGGTGTTACAATCAATTGAGTTTTCTTGAAAACAGGGGAACCTTGATTTTTATGTTGTCTTATTATGAAGTCAGAAACTGCAGGTTTTAGACCTTTCAAGTGAATATGAGAGATCTGGCAGTTTCCTTGAATTGGAAATTTAATTCCTTATTTCCTATGTTTCATGTCAATCATTTTCTCATTCTCTGGAGAAAAATTAGATCTATTTTCATGGTGAGTTATTGTGATTTCCGAGTGAAAAATATACAATGATTTAACTTCTGAACTAAAACTGGAGTAGCTTCAATGCAGTTTAACCACCAAGAAAGACTATGTGCATGTTGTTGGATGAAGGAAGCAGTGTAGATATTATTTCCTTAAAAGGCTGCTCTTCTGTTCTCTCCTCTAACACTGCAAATCTAAGGATCATTTTTGTTATTAGTCTTGATTTTTGCAGTAGCTATTTTAGTTGTGCCATGTGTACATACTTTTAGTTCTAGTAGGATGTATGTACTATTTGCAAAAAGATTTTATCATATTTCATATTTATCATGATAGGACCATCTTCGGTGGGGGAATGTGATGCAGAGTAGAATCATCCTTCAAAGACACTTTTCTGATAAAATCCTTTAGGAGTTAATTATAACAGGATGAATGTGTTTCTCTATCAGTCTAAAGATTTCTTAAACTTGCAGCCTCCTCGGCGATCTTTGGATGGATACAAGCATGTTGTAGATATGGAATATTGTTCAGCCGTTCCATCTGAAGGTCCCCATTTCCCTCCTGAGGCAGCCAAAGCAAAGGAGGCAGCTCAAAATGCACCCAGCGCACAGACCACATTGGAATACCATGAAATTATGGAAGGTAATATTACTAAGAAGCTGTTTCTGACAGTTGAAAATGAATCTCAAAGCCCTTACATCTGCTTTACGGCACACTGAATCTCAGTACTCTTTTTCGAACAGAGGAAATGATACGTGGCTTACAGCAGTTCAGTTGGAAGAAAGTTGATGTTAGCTTTCACTCAGCATTTTGGCCTTTCTTCGCCCATAACAATATCCATGTAAAGTCCTGGAAAATATGTTAAGGTTCCAACCTGTCTATCTGTATCTAATTTGATCACTATTTCTGGTAACAGGTAAAGAATGAATGGTTTCACAATGCTGGAGCTGGAGTAATTGCACATGTGGCAGATCACATAAAGCAACAAGAGAAGCAACAGGAGTACTCCTTATTTTTTACTGCTAGTTTGTAGTTCATGCAGCTGTTTAACAATTGATATAGTTTAGAAAGGAATGACGCTAGTTACTTCCTTCTAATAGCTATAATTGATTGCAACGTTACTCTGTTTTAAGTTGCTGTAAAGTACTAGGGCAAACTGCTGGATACAAGAAAAACATTTGGAAGTCTTGTGGAACTGGACAATGTTATACTAAAATGGTGTTGCTTTCGTTGTGTAACTGAAGGGAGAAACTATGATGCTAACATTTTGCTTACGAGACGAATAAATCAAAGAAATGTGAGAGCAAGAACTTCCAACCTGGAACTGTTTGGAGGAAAATGAATTCTGATGAAAATTTGAGAAGATATAGCAGGGAAGCCATTCTAGAAATAGTTTGGGGTAAAACTATTTTCCATCGTTAGCTGGAAAACAAACAGAAGAATATTGTTGACAAGCTAAGATTAACTTAAGCTAAATATTGACCAAATGAAACATTGCACCAAAAAGAACACAGCATGTTATCCACTCCTAAGATAACATAATTAACGTCAACCCTACAAGGAGTTGTGACCAAATATAATCAAGGTACTAATGGACATGCAAAATAAGCTCTTGATTTGAAAAACAAATAGGGGCGCAGATCATTTTTAGGGTCTACTTTTTGGAATGACAAGTAGGTGCAGTCTTTATCTTAGAATTTGCAAATGGCAAGCATCATGGGTATTACTAGAACATAAAGGTGTCAAATGTCTTTGTCCAGTACAGTATTATCAGTTTTTTGGTGGTAAAAAGGTAGAGAAGATTCGAATACATTCAACTTAAGATATTTTTAAAAGTTTGTTAGAGGTAGGGTTAAATTTAGCCGAATAGTATAATCATACGGTAAATTTAGCTAGATAATCTAGGTAAATCTAGGTAAAGCTAGGTAAAGCTTATTAAGACTTAAATCTTTAACTTCGGTGAAAATCAGAAATCATGTCAGTGGAAAGCTACATAAGCTGACCAGTTCTTTACTAAGTAAGAGAAATGCAACTACAGTTCAAATGACAAAGGTCAAGACTTAGATATATATAAACCAGGTATACTTCTACTAACAGATTGAATTAAGCGAAATAAAAGGAGTGGTGGTTTGTAATTCCCTTTAAAGCAATTCATGACCCAAAAGTTCACCAAAAGATCGTAATAGCATCTAACTCAGTCGTTAGGCAAGCCAACATACAGTAACAACTATAAAATCTAATTATTATGCCATTAACTGTTTCATAATATAAATAACAATACCGAATATATATCAATTCAGCATCATAATTATAAAATCAAAGACAAGGTCTAAATACGACCACACAACTATTTAACAAACACCCACACAACATATGTCTGGAAAAAAAATACATAAACATAAATGAATAAGTAGGGAAGGAGGACTCTATGTGCTCCGAGTCGGATCAAGTATAACAACTCACCACAAAGTCTCCAATTAAATACTCCTAATCAGTTTAGTAGGTATCGCAAATACCAGTCTCAGAACCTGCACAAAATATATAGAAGTGTAGTATGAGTACAAAACCACAATCCTTAATAAGTATCAAGTTTAACCTCGAATAAGTAGCGACGAGAGATCAATAGTTGGACCTACTAACAACTCAATAATCACAAGAGGTATAACAACATATGGAATAAAGCGTGATATTATCAATCAAGTCTACCAGTAGAAGCACAGTAAGACTGGTGTACAAACATGCTTTTCAAACAAGAGATAGCACATAATATCAGATATCTCAAATCTTTCACAATCATGATATGCGCCAAATAACAATCAGATAAAAGTAAGAGCCACTGCATGAGTCTACGCTACCAATGCACACTCATAATCCAATATCAATTCTCACTGCACAACTCCATATACCCGACACTAACAGAGTGTCCAAATCAATACTAATTTGAGTATCATGCGCTCACAGGGTTAAAAGTAATATGGATAATCACCTGACTCCGGAGGGATGATATCAAATTCAAGCCTTGTTGCTGTGTGCAAACCGATCCATTAATAGTAATAAAAATCGTTGCGATGTGCAACTCGATCCACAAATATTTTCGTGGCGGCGTGCTGCCCGATCCACACATATTCTCGTGGCGGTGTGCCACTCGATCCACTCATATTCTTGTGGCGGTGTGCCAACCGATCCATACATATTTTTGTGGCAATGTGCTACCCAATCCACACCTATTACTATTGCCGTGTGCAATCCGACCCACACAATATCATCAATAACCAATATCCGCTCATAATATCTGTGTTGCCCAAATTCTCATTTTTTTCTTCATAATATTCAACTCTCAAACTCATAGATATATGTATGAGACAACATAATTAAAGGCACTGAATCATAATAATAGAAATAGGGATAAGTCTAAACGATGGCTATGGCTAATCTTGTAATTCAATTCATCTCAACAATTCAATAAATAATTTCATCATTTGAAAGTCTTATTATAATATTTATCATGAATGAGATAAGCTATTTAACCGTCAAATCACGAATCAATAAGACAAGTATATGACTACGGCTCCACAAAGAAGCTTAATATGGCAAAATAATTATATATGCCAAATTCGACAAGTCATAAACGTAAGCATGTTTCCAAGCTAGAATTACAAGTCATCATGTAATTATAGAATCAACTAAACATGAATAAGGAGTCATAACCTAGCTACACACATACCCCGTCATCTCGCATATACAAGGCTCCTAAATCAAGCAACAAATATAAAATAGATCACCTATGAAGATAATTCCCTCTTATAAGGATAGACAAGAGACTTATCTCCATCCAGGAAGCTTTAATCAACAACAAACCGTATTTTCATTCAAATCTAACTCCAAAGGACTCGAATCTAGCCAAATATAACATAATAACGTCAAACAAAGCCATAAGAATCAATTCCAAACAATAAAGCTTCAATCTTTAATCAAATTTCCAAAAATCAACAAAAGTCAACCGGGGCCTATATTGTCAAAATCCGAGTCAAGGGATAGATCCAGAATATCCATAACCCTACGAGACCAAATATGTAATTAGATTCTAAAATCGGATCTAAATCGGCCTCCAAATCTTCAAATTACACCCTCTTAAGTTGTAAATAAAAATCCCAAATTTCACTTTAAATTCCAATTTTTAAGTGTAGAAATTCATGAGAAATCAATATATATACAACTAAATCCAAGTAAAAATTACTTATCTATAAAACAGTAGAGAAATGCTTCTTTAAAATCTCCTCCTCTCGAAGTCTAGGGCTTAAAGTATGAAAGAATAGGCTAAAATTCCGAAAATAACAACTTAAATATTCTGCCCAGAAGTACCCTTCGTGAATTACCCGACTCCGTGTTTGCAAAGCACAACCTAAAGACACTGACGAAATATCGTGATCACGGCCTCAACCTCGCGATCGCAATAGCCAACAGTCCACTCTCTCGCGAACGCGAGCAAGACCTTCGCGAACGCGAAGTCTAAATCCTCCCTTGCCAGCTCTATTTCTATGCGTGCAAATGCAGCAGAAACCTCATGAACGCGACTCACCTCCCACGATTGTGAAGCTCATAAGAGATACTAGAAATCAACAATGCCAAACTCAACCGAAATGGTCCAAAATCACTCGAGCTCCTCAAGGCCCCGTCCTATCATACCAACAAGTCTGAATAGATTATCCAAAGGCTCAAAACACCAAAAATAATATCAAAAACAAGAATCAAAGATCAAAATATTCTTTTAACTTTCAAACATTCAAAATTCGCCGAATTAGTCCGAATCACACTTAGGATCCTTTTGTCCATAAATATTTTTTTTTTCCAAAATTTTCGGAAATTGTTTTTTCCCACTCACAAAAATGCAATATCTTTTCAAGTGAAATGCATGTCCAAACATAATTTTAAATTTCAAATAACATTTTTCAACTTAACTCCAAATACTACTTTTTTAAAAAAAATTACATTTTTTATGTCCAAACTCTTATTTAGGCATTCCAGATCACAAGCAAACTTCGCAAACAAGCTCCATTTCACTAAGTGAAACTATCCAAGGTCTCAAAATCATAATCAAAGCCCGATAACACCAAAGTTAATTTTTGGTCAAACTTAAGAACTTTCATTTTTTCATATGCCATCTTTTGGCAATTAGAGCAAAACCTTCTCAGAACCTCCGAATCCAAATTCGAAGACACGCCTAAGTCCAATATCATACAAACCTATTGAAACCATCAAATTTCGATTTTGAGGTTGTTCACTCAAAAGTCAAACCTTGGTCAACTGTTCTAATTTAAAGCTTCTAAATTAAGAATTACTCTTCCGAATTAATCCCAAACCTCATGGAAATCAAAATCAACCACACAGAAGTCGTAACGCATCATATAAAGCTACTCAAGGCCTCAATCCACCAAATGGAATGCTAGAGCTCAAAACGATTCTTTCGGTCGTTACATTCTCTCCCACTTAAACATACTGTCACGCTCCAAACCTGGAGAGGCATGGCCGGTACCCAGTGCCATACTTTGTCACAACCTAAATCCCACCACAGGGGTCATGATGGTACCTACACTCTAAAATTAGGTAAGATGATCACTTAGCAACGTCTAAATAAACAGAACATGATAATAGGAGAGAGTGTTGATATAATAACAGAAATAGAGTCAACAGATACCAAATGGCAATACTCAACATAACTCCCCAAAACTAGGTAGTACAGAGTCACAAGCTCTAACTGAATACATAAGAATATCTAAATATACAATGATATTCAGATATAAAAATAATAGTATGAATATAAGGATAGGACTCCAAGGGACTGCGAAGGACAATGCGGTTCTACCTTGAATCCTCATGGTCAATAAGCTCTCACTGCCTAGATCCGCTGCCTCCAACACCTGAATCTACACAAAAATATGAAGAAGAATAGTATGAGTACACCACGGCCGGTACCCAGTAAGTATCAAGACTAACCTCGGTGAAGTAATGACGAGGTTCAAGTCATGTGATACTGACTAGTCAAATAACATATGTAATAAATCAAAGACTGGCAACAAAAGTATAGCAAAAAACAATAACAATAATCTCATCAGGATAAGTGATAATAATTCAATGCAAGTAAAGGCTCAGTTTCAACAACAAGTCATCAAATAAAAATACACATAAATGGCACCTCGTGCCCATATTTTTATCACAACAACAATAGCCACCCATATCGCTTAGCCCTGACAAAATCACTATAACCACCCGCATAACTTCGCCCTGAAAATATCATAATATCTACCCGTGTCGCTCCGCCCTAGCAATATCACAATAGCCACTCGTATCGGTTTGTCAGACAATATCACAATAGACACCCGTATCCCTCTGCCCAATATGTCCACATGTGCCACAACAATCACAAAATAATAATGCCAAAGTTTTATCACAGATATGAGTTCATAATTTATCAACAAGATGCACAAGGACATGAAAATAGTAAAATGCGGATAAGTATTTAACAAATTAAGCATTACTATGGCTAAAATAAGTGTAGTGATCATATTCACATAGCTACAAAGTGATTGAGCATGTTTTATCTACAATACATACCAAAATTAAGGTATTAATAGCCTTAAGTCTAATATGATCATAAGCCACACATAACACCGTGTATCCGCTCGTCACCTCGTGTACACGTCACTGTTCACATAACACAAATAGACAATTAAGGCCAAATCCTAAGGGGTATTCTCCACACAAGGTTAGGCAAGATACTTACCTCAAATAAGCTAAATCAATACTCTAGAAAGTCCTTGCCTCATAAATCGACCTCCAAACGGGTCAAATTTAGCCAAAACAACTCAATAATATCAAACACGATTATAGAAATCGATTCCAAGTAGTAAAGCTCTGAACTTTATTAAAAATCAAAAAGTCAACCAAAAAGTCAA
This sequence comes from Nicotiana obtusifolia, assembly GCA_002018475.1. Lineage (NCBI taxonomy): Eukaryota > Viridiplantae > Streptophyta > Magnoliopsida > Solanales > Solanaceae > Nicotiana > Nicotiana obtusifolia. Next base: position 179,297 of record MCJB01049386.1, read on the forward strand.
TCCGAGCCGCCTCTCTCAACCCGATAAAAGTTACAAATCCCAAACACCCATTCGAATACGAGTCCAACCATATAAGTTTCATCCAAATCCAACTCCGAATCGCGGTTCAAATCCATATTTTTCATTTTAAAAATATTTTGCCAAAACTCCTAATTTTCCTCGCTTAGATTCATCAATCAAATGCAAAATTCAAGGATGAAATTATGAATAATAATCAAATGCGAGCCAAGAATATTTATCCCAATCCAGCTGTGAAAATCCCCTAAAAAATAACCCAAATTCGAGCTCCCAATCTCAAAATATGATAAAATAACTCAAACCTTCGAAAACGGTATCTTACAACACTACCCAGTTATACACTTCGCGACCGCAGGACCTACTTCGTGATCGCGAAGGCCAAACTTTTGCCCAGTTGCTGCCCCTTGTTCGCGAATGCAAGCCCTCACGCGAACACAATGCCTACACCTGGTGCGCTCATGCGAACAATGTAGCATACATGCAATTGCCAAATGCATGCCACCTCCCAGCCGGCCTTCCTCAGCACGAACGCGATGCCCAAGTCGCGAACGCGAAGGCAAATTCCCACCATGCTCCGCAATAACGACATCCTAATCTTGAAAAGCAAAAACTGTCAGCCACCAAAACACCCTATGTGATTGCGTGACTCCCTCCACGATCGCGATGAAGGCACCAACACCAGAAAACCAGCAACTCCATACATGAGAGAAATGGTCCAAAACCCACCCGGAACACACCCGAGGGTCCCAGGACCCCATCGAATCACACCAACCAATCAAAACATAGCACTGACCTACTCGAGGCCTCAATCACACAAAATAACATCAAAACCACAAATCGCACACCAATTCAAGCTTAATGAACTATTTCAAATTTTCAACTTTCAAACTTACGCCGAACATGCCTAAACAACTCGGAATGACCAAAATTTTTACACACAGGTCATAATTCACCATATGAACCTATTCCAAGGCTAGGAACCCCAAACAGACATCAATAACCACAAAGTCAACTATAGGTCACACCTAACTTCTAAACCTTCAATTTGCCAACTTTCACCAATTAGAGCCAAATCAACCTAGGGACCTCAAAATCCAAATCCGGATATTCGTCTAACTCCAAAATCACCATCCGAACCTAATAAAACTATCAAAACTCTGATCTGAGGTCTAATTTACAAAAGTCAAACTTGGGGAACACTTCCAACTTAAGCTTCCAAACTAGGAACTAAGTGTTCAAATTCAATCCTAAACCTCCCCAAAACCAACCCAACTATTCCTGCAAGTCACACAACAACAAATACACATACGGGGAGCACCAAATAGGGGAACATGGCTCAAATACACAAAACGACCGGCCGGGTCGTTACATTCTCCCTTCATAAATAAATGTTCATTCTCGAACGGGTTTAGGATCATACTTGAAGTGCCAAAGAGATGAGGATATCTGATCCGCATATCATGCTCGGTCTGCTAAGTCTCCTCCTTGACCGGTTGACCTCTCCACTGAACTTTCATCGATGCAATATTCTTCGAACTTAGCTTGTGAACCTGCCTATCTAGAATGGCCATCGGCTCCTCTTTATAAGTCAAATCATTGTCCAATTTCATCGAGCTAAAATCTGACCTATCTAGACGGGTCCCCATAATACTTCTGAAGCATGGAAATATGAAAAACCGGATGAACCCCCGATAAGCTAGGTGGCAAAGCAAGTCTATAGGCCACCACACCAACTCTCTCCAAAACCTTGAAAGGACCAATATACCGAGGGCTCAAATTTCCCTTCTTCCCAAACCTTATTAAATCGATTGGTAGCTGTTGTCGTAGACAAACTTTGATAACGGTAGAAATTGATCCACTAGCCCCATAAATCAATGACACAAGCTCTTAACATGTCCTCCAAGATCTAAATAGTACATTTGGACTGTCCCTCTATCTGAGGATAAAATGCCATACTCAGCTCGATTTGTGTTACCAACTCATGCTGCACGACTTTCCAAAAATGCTATGTAAATTGAGTGCCTCGATCCAAGATAATAGAGATAGGCACACCATGTAGGTAAACATTCTCTCTAAGAAAATTCCGAGCCAACTGCTCTGGTGTGTAGGTATTCATGACTGGAATGAAGTGTGCAGACTTGGTCAATCTGTCCCCAATGACCCACACAACATCAAATGTCCTTAAGGTCCGTAGCAGCCCAACCACAAAATCCATAGTGATATGCTCCCACTTTCACTCTGGTATATCTAGCCTCTGAAGCACACCACAAGGTATCTAATGCTCATACTTAACCTGTTGACAGTTCAAACACCGTGCCACATACTCAACAATGTCTTTCTTCATACTCCGCCACCAATAATGCTGCTTCAAATCATGGTACATATTCATGGCACCTGGATGAGTGGAATACCGTGAACTATAGGCCTCCTTAAGAATCAGCTCCTGCAACCCATCCACATTAGGCATACAAATCTGGCCCTGAAGCTGTAGCACACCATCATCACCAATATTCACCTCTTTAGCATCACCGTCCTGCACCGTTTCCTTAAGGACGAGCAAGTGGGGATCATCATATTGACGCGGGATCATCATATTGACGCATCGTGATGTGCTCAAACAAGGACAACCATGATACGACACAAGCAAGGACCCTGCTAGGCTCTGAAATATCCATACTCACGAACCTGTTGGCCAAATCTTGAACATCCAAAGCTAACGGTCTCTCCCCAAATGGAATAAGAGAAAAACTCCCTATACTCTCCACCTTCTTACTCAAGGCGTCAGCCATTACATTGGCCTTCCCCGAATGATAAATAATGGTGATATCATAGTCTTTCAATAGCTCCAACCACCTCCGTTGTCTCAAGTTCAAATCCTTATGCTTGAATAGATGTTGAAGACCTCGGTGATCCGTGTACACCTCACAAGACACACCATAAAGATAATTCCTCCAAATCTTGAGCACGTGCACAATACCTGTTAGCTCCAAATCATGTACTGGGTAGTTCTTCTCATGGGGCTTCAATTGACGCGACGCATATACAATCACCCTACCATCCTCCATTAACACACACCCAATTCCAACCCATGAAGCATCACAGTAGACTGTATATGAACCCAATGCCAAAGGAAAAACCAGAACTGGAGCTGTAGCCAAGACAATCTTGAGCTTTTGAAAGCTCTCCTCATACGAATTAGACTACCTGAATGGGGCACCATTCTGAGTCAACCTGGTGTATAGAGCTACAATAAACGAGAAACCCTCCACGAAACGGTGATAATTCCTAACCATAGCCAGGAAAGTCCTGATCTTAGTAGCGGTAGAAGGTCTAGGCCAACTATGAACTGCCTCAATCTTCTTCGGATCCACCTTAATACGTGACCAAGAATGCCACCGAGTCTAACCAAAATTCACACTTGGAGAACTTAGAATATAGCTTATTTTCCCTCAAAGTCTGGAGCACGGTCCTCAAGTGCTGCTCATGCTCATCCAGGCTACAACAATACACCAATATATCATCAATGAATACGATGATGAAGGAATCCAGATACGGTCGAAACAAGTTGTTCATCAAGTGCATGAAAGCTGGTCGGGTATTGGTCAACCTAAAAGACATGAGTCATAATGCCCGTAACAGGTCCTGAAAGTCGTCTTAGGAATATATAAAGCCTTGATCTTCAACTGATGATACCTCGATCTCAAATCAATCTTTGGGAATACCTCGCACCCTGAAGCTGATCAAAGAAATCATAAATATATTGTGGAGGATACTTTTTCTTGATAGTAACCATGTTCAATTGCCTCTAGTCAATGCACATCCTTATGGATCCATCTTTCTTCTTTACAAATAGAACCGCAACACCTCAAGATGACACACTCGGCCTCATGAAACCTTTATCTAGCAATTCCTATAACTGTTCATTTAATCACTTCAATTTTGCTGGAGCCATGTGGTATGGTGGAATAGATATGAGCTAAGTGCCTGGCACCAAGTCAATACCAAAATTAATATCCCTATTGGGTAGTATGCGCAGTAGGTCTGTAGGGAACACATCGGAAAACTACCTCACCACAGGGATTGAATCATTTGTGGGAGTGTCATCACTCACATCTCTAACAAAGTCCAAGTACGCCAAGCACTCCTTCTCAACCATCCATTGAGCCTTCAGAAAAGACACTACTCTAATAGGAACATCACCGAAGGAAATTCCCCACTCCAACCTCGGTGAAAATCAAGAATAACATGATACAGAGATAGCCCATCCATACCAAAAATCAGATCAAAATCCACCATATTAAGCAACAGAATTTTACCCTAGTCTCGTAGTCCCTAATAGCGATCAAATAAGAGTGATAGACATAGTCCACCACAATACAATCCCCAATAGGTGTAGACACATAAATAGGAGTATCCAGAGAATCATGAGACATATCCAAATATAAAAGAAAATAGGAGGACATATACTAATAAGTAGAACTTGGATCAAATAAAATTGATGCATCTATATGACAAACCGGGACAAAACTTGTAATGACAACATCAGATGCGACTGCCTCAATCTTACTCGGGAAACCATAACAATAGGCCTGTCCTCCCCCTCTTGGATATCCTCTACCCGCCTGTCCCCCACTTCTAGCTAGCTGTGCAGGTGGAGTAGCAACTGGAGCGAACACTATAGCCTGAGTACCCTGCTAAGGTCTACCCCTCCGAAGTCCGGGACAATCTCTCATTAAATTCCTAGTATCACCACATTCAAAATAACCTCGCTACGGGTGTGGCTGCTGGTACTTAGTCTGTGTCGAACGATTGGAATGACCGCTGTAGGAACCCCATGTAGGAGGTGCACTTAAAGATGGATGTACGATATTAGTGCCCTGGTGTCCCTAGCTAGCTGGAGCATTACGGGTAACCTGAAGTGTAGACTGAACTGGTCGACTGACAAAGCCTCTACCATGACGAGTCGGAGTTGAAGTGTAGAAACCACTTAATCCTCCAGAACCTCGAGGATTCTTCGCCTCCCTCTCACCCCTCTCTTGCCCGTGGATACGCTCCAACCTCCTAACAATCTCCACAAACTGATGAAATGGAGTCTTAGTCTCCAACTCTCATGCCTTCCCATACCAGAGGCTGTAGACGAGTCCCTCAATAAATCTACAGACTCTTTCTCTATCAGTGGAAACTAAGAAAGGAGCATGACGAGATAACTCTATAAACCTCATAACATACTCGAACACAATTATACTTCCTTGGCACAACTGCTCAAACTTTCTGTGCAACTTGTCCCTGTGGCTCTGTAGAATAAACTCTCTCAACAAAGATCAAAGAACTGGGACCATGTAAATGGTGTTGCACCAGCTACTTGCCTAATAAGTCTGCCACTATCTATATGCCGACCCTGTTAGCTGAAAAGTATTAAGGTTGACCCCGATCGACTCCTCCAAACCCATAGTACGCAGAATGCAGTGACACTGATCCAAGAAACCCTGTGAATCCTCAGAAGCCCTCGACTGAACTACGGAGGATGTAACTTTTGAAACCTCTCCAAAATCCACTACCCCTCTACCGACACAACTAGCCCTACCTCAAGGTGAATTGCAACTACTGGCTACACCGATATGACACCTGGTGTTTGATAAGCATGAGCCGACTGCTCTAGTGTACGGGCGGCAGGAGTTTGAGCTCCTGCAGCATGTGAAGTAACAGGTGCAACCAGAATCAATCATGCCTGGGTCAAACTCCTGAACATAGTCATGAAGTATGCCAAGGTCTCCTGGAGCCCCCGTGTAGCAATCGGCTACTTAGGTGCATGCTCAACAAGCTCAGGCTCTTGATACGTAACTGGAGCTGCTAGAGGCTCCACAACTGTTACTCTTGCAGGTGCTCTAGCTATAGCACGTGCCTCTCCTCGATCTCTACCTCGACCTTAGCTTCTCGCGGCTCTAGCGGGGGGCACTGGTGTCTTCTCAGTTGATCCAATAGAGCGTGTCCTTGCTATCTGTGAGAGAATAGAATAGTAAAGTTTCAGACTTCAAAGTAATAAATCGGCACAACAAACAAAGAAAGAATATGATTTTTTCCTAATAGTTCAGTAGCCTCTCAAAGATAAGTACAGATGTCTTCGTATAGATTTGCAAGACTCTACTAAACTTGCTCGTGACTCGTAGAACCTATGAACCTAGGGATCCGATACTAACTTGTCACAACCCAAATCTAACCACAGATCTCGTGTTGGCACCTAGTCTCTAAAACTAGGTAAGCTTATCACTTAACAACATCTGAGTAAATAGAACATGATAGAATCAGACAGTGTAAATATAATAACAGAAATAGATTCAACATAGGCCAAAATGGCAATACTCAAGATAACTCTCACAACTATGTGGTATAGAGTCACAAGCTCTAATTGAATACATAAGAATATCTCCAGTATACGATACTGTTCGGATATAAAAATAAAAGTATAAATATAAGGATAGGACTCCAAGGGACTGCGATAGTCAAATAATCTCTACCTTGAAATCCTCACGGTGAATAAGCTCTCACTGCCTCCAACACCCTGATCTGCACAAAAATATGCAAAAGTATATTATGAGTGAACCACGGTAGGTACACAGTAAGTATCAAGACTTATCTCGGTGAAGTAGTGACGAGGTTCAAGTCTTGTGATACTCACTAGTCAAATAACATGTGCAATAATTCAAAGACTGGCAACAGAAAGTATAGCAGAAAACAATAACAATAATCTCATCAGGACAAGTGATAACAATTCAATACAATAAAAGGCTCAGCTTCAACAAAAAGTCATCAAATAGAAACACACACAAGTAGCACCTCGTACGCACATTTTTATCACAACAACAATAACCACCCGTATTACTCCACCTTGACAAAATCATAATAGCCACCTGCATCGCTCTATCTTGACAATATCACAATAGCCACCCATATCCCTCCACTCTGACAATATCATAAAGCCACCCATATTGCTCCGCGCTATCAAAAAAACAATAGTCACCCATATCGCTCCGTGTTGACAATATCATAATAGCCACATGTATCGCTCCGTCCTGACATTATCACAATAGCCACTCATGTCGCTCCATCTTGAAAATATCACAATAGCCACCTATATCGCTATGCCCTGACAATATTACTATAGCCACCCGTATCGCTTTGCCCTGACAATATCACAATAGTCACCCGTATCGCTTCGCTCTAGCAATATCATAATAGCTGCCCGCATCGCTCCGCCCAACATGTCCACATGTGGCACAACAATCACAAAACAATAATGCCAAAGTTTAATCACATATATGATTTCATAATTTATCAACAAGGTGCACATGGACATAAAAATAGTAAAATGCAAATGGGTATTAAACAAATTAAGAATTTCCATGACTAAAACAAGTGTAGTGATCATGTTCACATAGACACAAAGTGATTGAGCATGTTTCATATACAATACATCCCCAAATTAAGTCATATTAATAGCCTAAGGTCTAATCTGATTATAATCCACACATAGCACCCGTGTATACGCTCGTCATCTCATGTGCATGTCGCTTTTCACATAACACAAATAGGCAATAGAATAACTGAAAGCTTAAACTAAATTGAAGTAAATAGTAAACTAGAATCCAAAGATGCTCTGAGATATACTCACCTGTCCCAACTCAAGACAATTCAATATAGTAATATCATAGCTAGCCGACCACATATAGGTTTCGATGTATCTCTCATTGACCAAGTATCCAGGCAACAGTAAACACTCACGGACTGTAAGGCCAATCACATATAAACTTTCACTAACCATAAGGCCAGATAATAGTATCTCTCACTAACCAAATGGCCAGGCAATAGTAAACTCTCACCGATCGTAAAGCCAGTCAAATATAAACTCTCACTAACCATAAGGCTAGGAAATAGTATCTCTCACTGACCAAGTGGCTGGGAAATAACAATATCTCACTAAACAAGTGGCCAGGTTACAGAAAATATATGTATACGATGTTGTATATCATGTACATAGTAGAATGTACGGAGGTACGTATGTAACTCTCTATCTTTGTCCAATATCATGGAATAACACAAAGAGGATGGGAAACATATCAATAAGATGTGATGGAAGTATATGCAAAGATGTAACACCTATTGAGACACGATCTCTACAATATGTGTTTCTCGTATAAGTTTCATCCAACTTTTACTTACTACGGATTCATGCTAATGAAAGATAAGGGATAGCCATTACATACCTTATCAAAACCTGTCCAATAACCACGTTGAACTCGTCTCGTCGCACCTTAATCAACAACAATGATAATAATGCTATCATTAAGCTACGAAAGATACAACTATCGTACAATGAACGACAAGATTATTTTATATTAAAAGGGGCAACATCTCCCCGTTTTACCTACTTTCCTAAGTCCATAAAACAAAAAGAACACTACAACCTTCAACTGTATACTTTCAGCACTACAACATACCCAACAACCAAAATCAATCTACACAACAACAAGTGACCAAACGTCATCTAACAAAACTACTATTTAACACGACAAACAGCAAGCTCGGATTTGGAACCAACTTAAACCCCTTTACCCTTCTTAAGCCTTTACATCAATGCAACAACATATCCAGCATAGCATAAAGTTTATATAAAGGTTTTCCAACCTTATATCCATCTTCACAACAACACTAAACATCCCCAACAAGAGGTAACAATATAACCAACTTCCAAACATTATGTGGCCATTCTTCTTCTAGCTTATAAGCTCATCCATACAACCAACACATATACAAGAAGAATAATAAAAAGAACATCATAAGTAAGCTATTTCTCATAATACTCGGCCACAAGAGGCCATATATACCACTCCAAAATAGTCCAACATGAGACAATAACACCTTACACCAATTCAAGCGTTATCTTGTAGTTTTTCATCCAAACAAATTAACAAACATATAAATAAGCTTAAGCACAAGAAAGAGGTATTATAACTACCTCAACCAATAGAAAAAACTGGGAATCCAAGCTTTACTTGACTCATAATAGCCCTTAATCACATTACAACACCATAAAGGTGTCATTCTTCACCTTAGCTAACCTTTGATGTTGCATTTCGATATAAACACTTGATTTTCACCTTGAGAGTTAGGGAACTGTTGAGAGGTCTTAGGAGAGTGAACGGATGAAGATTGGTCAAAAGATTATCAGAAATGAACCTTCCAACCACTGTAAAACGTTCAAAGGTAGGCCACCACCTAAATGGGTCCCATAGGGGCTGCCTGCACAGTATCATAAAAATGGGAATATTTCTCTACTTCGATGTCATATTGAAAAACGGTTTAATGAGTTGAAAACTAGACTCATAGATATTCAATTTGGTTATGGCTCATCCCGATACTCCAAGTATATTGGGATAAAATCTCAATTACATAAGACCCAAATTTTAGTAAAATTATGAACACAATTTGCAATAACTTTTGCCAACTTTTGTTTTACAACTTCTTTGACATCAAAACTTGACATACGAATATTATAGGATTCAAATACCTTAAAATATGACCTCCTTAGCATATTAAGCACTCCTAGTTTTACCCCAAAAGCCCTCGTTTAGCCTCCAACCCTCAAGATACTTCCTTAACACTTGTTAACCTTTCATTGTCTTTGTAAAGGTCCTTAAACTCTCTGAATCATATTGGTTCACTTAAGACACATTCTAATATGAAAGTATGAGATTAGGATATACATTCGTCCTCGAATGTGCCAGAGTCATTCCAAAGCCGTCAAGTAACTATACAAACTCATCATACACACGCTGTATGAAATCACTCAAATAGGGCCTAAACAGGGCCACAATATGTGTGTAAATAGTAAAGTAGTATCATAACCCATCATAGGCACAAGAGTAACACATGGAATATATCAGGGCATGAATAATATCATCTCCACCCGATGACGCACTATAGCAAAAGCTGTACTGGGTATGCAAACCTAATCCAGTGTAGATTACTCATTCTCATTGGGCCTACAAATAGGCCTCTAAACCGAAACAAATCATTCCAAAATAGATAAACAACCTTCCAAAATCCACAGTGACCCCATCCATGATATATACAATCAGGCGTTTAACCTGCTATGCACTTTCACAGTCCACAACTAAAGGGATAGTCTACCACTATGAGAATGCAATCTCTAAGCCTCAAGAATACAAATCTTCATGCAGATCTCTAACTCCCCACTTAGGTGATGGACACATCACGCATACACAATCACATCATCAGAAATGACTCCGTAAATCTCCCACGCCAAACAAAAAAACCTGAACATCAACAGTTATCAACCATGAAATCTCCATAGTACTAGCATTCGCAAATTAATACACAATACATCTTCTACCAAACACACCCTCCTCAGGAGATACAAGATAGTGCTAGCATTCTTTTAACATTTGAAATCTTTCATGCTGTCTAGAACTCATGACCTTCCTTTAGAAATAGAACTGCACCTTGTCCACTCAATCTCTATGCCTCACGGTTCGCTGTATCCATCATGCTATTATATGGAACATGAGAATCTCGTTATCAACACTGAGTCACAAGCAGACTAAACACCTCATCGACCATAAATATTCTCCCTAACTCATTTCAAGAGATAGTCACAATATGTAACAAACTTTCCATGCCTGTACAGGACATTAACCGCAAGTCGTGGTCAAAATCATCACAAATCCTTTGGAATCCATTTGCACATAACCAAGACATTAGAACTGAATTCCTTTAAATCAACTAAGTCATGCAGGTTTCCAAACCTATAAGTATTGCCACAGAACACTTGTAAAGCGCTATTATACCAAAAGAACTAGTCATCCTTATTACCATGCTAATCCAAGCCACTGCTAAACTGGCCTAACTTCTACAAATTCCTTTTGACTTGCTTCAAGATAACGCCTCTCTTTTGCAGTACACTATGGACCTGAATCAAAATTCATCCCAAGTGATCCTAACATGAAACCACATTGTCCTAAGACCTATGAGCCATTTTATTCCCTCTTATGCACCCAATAGTACCTCAAACCGGAATACCTGCTCTGAAGATACCTTTTATGAATATGAAGTTGTTTCTTTCATCTATCAACACTGTATAGCAGAATCGATAATGATATAAAAATAGTCCCAGTCTTTTTCACAATCCAACGCAAATCTCAAATACTTGGTCACCCACAAATTTGGGAATCCTTCGATACCACACATCGAATCTTGAACCCATTAGAAACATCCTCAAGAGTCACCCACTCTAACCTAATTTTGAATGCATAACCAAACATGCCGAACAACCAGTGCTTCATTAGCACATGCATACCCGAAGAGAAGCAACCTAGCAAATTCTTTCTCTTGCAAAATACATCTACAGAGGAACATCAAACCTGAGCCATTCCACAACCTTCCTATAGCCATGAGGTGTTATATATCATACATCCAGCAAAACCTTGCTTGCATCATCCTCTAATTCCCCTTCGTCAAGTCATAATTAATCCACAAGTGTCCCTTAGTTCAGAATCTACAACAACACATGACCATGTGATCCAATCATCTATGGTAGACTCCCTACCTGGCTTCAAGCCACATTCACATTACCCAAGAACCTACAATGACTGCTTCTCCTTAGCTACCATGATCTCACGCTGTTACTCAGCTGAATTTCTCATATGCTCATGTTGTACTAACCATAACACATCCCAAATTATTAGCCCAAATGCACACTCATCTTCCTGAGTGTCGTGCCATCTTCCTCAAGTGATCCAGACTCACATTATAATACATACACCCCATTGGATAGAAGGTAAAACTCTTCACAAAACCCTCATAAGAAATCATGCACCAATCAACCTTATCACATGAGATAGCCCACATATGTAACCTCACTATGGGTACTCACACTATGCAATCAATGAATCCTCCCAAGTCCACACTTGTCCACAAGCTGTAAGAATCAGTTTCATTCTGCCAATGAACAAATGAAAGATCCGACAACACATCCAAACTCAAGACTGTACTGCACACCAAATATTAATCAAGCATTTCACATTCCCTTAGTAGCCCAAGCCAACCCTTCTCGTTGAATTCAAACTCTCAAAGTGCAAGAAGTCATCACCAGAATGAAATGCATAGACTTAGTCATTTGTCCACGATGACAAAAATAACATCAAACTTCCTCAAGGTACGTGACAACCCTACCTCTAAAAACTATAATGCTTATTCAAACCATGATACATCTCTGTAGCACTTGAATGAATATAATATTGCATACTACGAGTCTCCTTAGGGATCAAATCCCCTCAAACCATCAACACTAGGAACACAAATCCAACCTCAAAGTTGCAATGCATTGTCATTACTAAAGACCACGTCCTTAGCACCATATGCCTATAAAATATAATACATCATGCATCCGACAATTTCCTTCCCCCACTAACCTCAAGGTCAGCCCCCTCCGAGTCATAACTGATCCACAAATATGCCTCTGACAAAAATTAATATAACACATGACCATGTAATCGGATCATCAATAGTGGACTCCCTCATTTGGTTCAAAGCCGTAGAACATAACATCCGATAATACACAATTCCCTTACTCCATAAATCCCATAATCCTGCACTGTAATTCAACTAAATCCTTCATACGCTCATGTAGAACCAGTGATGAAATACCTCAAAGCTTCCGCCAAGCGCATATCACCCTCGCGATAGTCGTGCGAGCTCACTCAAGCAATCCGAACTAAATTGCAGCACATATAACCCGCTGGTAGACAGAAAAATCTTCGCAGAAACATCATAAGGATCACACAACCTTAGAACATCCCGTAGGAGATAAACCACTTACTTAGCCTCAAACTGGCATCTCTCTACGCCCTATCATGGTCACAACCACTATGCAATCGCTAAATCCTCCCTAGTCTAAACTCGTCAACGAGATATAAGAATCTACTTTATTCCACAAACATAAAAATGAATGATCCCTCAAAACAATCAAAACTAAAGACGGTATAACACATCAAGATAGAAATCAAGTGCCCATAGTCCTATACGCCCCAAGAAAATTCTCCTCATCACATCCAAATCATCTACATATAGCCGCAGTCACATAATACTCATCATGTATTTATGCAACTACTCACTGATCCATCAATCCCACTCCTAGGGTCTCTACCAAAAATATAAGTCCAAATGCACATACTTACACAACTAAAACTACCAAACCCAAGCTGCAGTCTGAACCTGACCTCAAGTCCTCCAGACTGGCCTATCACCAAACCGCAGAAAACACATTTTGCACCTCATCCATGACATCACAAGACGTCGATGCACAACTGATACCGAGTTCTTATATGACATACGAGTGGGTGGAATGAAATCAAAGATATACGATTCAAGTTGAATCAATGTCGCACGCTAAAGAAAGAAGGATGGGAAGTTTCTTAGATGCCCTGTAGACTCTCGAAGATAAGTATGGACGTCATCACACCGATCCGCAAGACTCTACTAGACACTTGCTCATGACTCACAGATTCTATGAACCTAGAGCTCTGATACCAACTTTTAATGACCCAGAATCCACCTAGTCATGATGACACCTAACCCAACCCGCTAAGTAAGCCATATAATCATCAACACAACTCTAATAAAAATAATAAGAAAATAAATAAGTGAAATAACTAAAATTTCCATACATTAACCCAAGGATTGGTAGTACAAGGCATGAGCAGCTAAGACTTAGATTTACATTGCTGGTATAAAAATAAGTACAATATCTATTTAGAATATATATATAAACAGAGTACGAATATAAAACTACCAAGGACAAGTGGTAGCCATATTCAGAATGCATGTACATCTTCAATGCCAGCTCCCGTCATCCATAACATCTCAGCTCTAAAATCTGCATGCAAGGTGCAGATGTGTAGTATGTGTACACCGACCTCATACACTCAACAAGTATCATAACTAACCTCGGCGAGGTAATAGTGGCATGAATTATAAATGATACTCGCTAATAACATAACATGTTCTTTTTCAGTTAATAATCCAGCATATAAAAAGAAGATATGTGTCCAATATCAATAAATCATCAAACTTGCATATAGAGAAGATATGTGTGATAAAACAAGTCAAGTCACACGGATTCACATATAGAGAAGATATGTACCATGTCTCATCTCATCAAGTAAGGTGGCATATAAAGAAGATATGCATAAAGGCATGTACACATTTCGGAGCTAGAAAATAGAGAAGAGATGTAGCAAAAATCATGTATACATCCAAGAAAATTGCATGTAGAGAAGAAATATAATAACCAATTTCAACCCAAATCCCACCACTGGGGTCGTGATGGAACCTAGTCTCTAAAACTAGGTAAGTCGATCACTTAACATCATTAAAATCAATCAAAAATGATATAAATAAAAAGAGCTTATCAAAATACAAAAATAAAGGTGATACAAGCCGAGATGGAAGTAATCATAACATATCCCCAAAACTAGGTAGTACAAATGTCACGGGCTCTAACTAAATACATGGTAATATCGCAAAATATAGTACTATCTGAAATACATGAACAATAGAAAAGAAACAAAGAAGGTGACTCTGAGGCCTACGGTCGGGACATGCAGGGATAACTTGAATTCTCCAATACGCAGAATACCTCACTGACGATCAGTCCAATCTGAATTACCTATATCTGCACAAAAATATATAAAAGTGTAGTATGAGTACCCCACAATCGATACCCAGTAAGTATAAAGACTAATCTCGGTGGAGTAGTGACGAGGTTCAAGTCATATGATACTCCCTAGACAAATAACCTGTGCAATTAATATATCAAAGAAACTAACAACAGAAATATAACAGAAAACAGTAACAACAATCTCTTTAGAATGTGTAATAACAACTCATTGTAGTAAAATCCATCTTTGATCACAAATTGTCAAATAGAGGTGAGGCATGTGATAACACGTCAAATACAACCATTAACTCATATAAGTGCGAGACGAAAACTTTCAGAAATAATTATGTAATCAAAATATCAACCATGTCTCAGCACAATCACAGCATCAGGAGGGACACCCCGAAATATCACATAACATCATCAACAATGCCATCCTTATTCTGCCGCATGTGCACATAACAATGAAATGCCTTCCTTATTTCACCACATGCGCATATAGCCACCCTTATTTTGCAACGTGGACATCGCGAGCTAACATCACCCTTATTTCGCCTCACGCACACATCAATAGACAAATCGCACGGCAAGACCTCGTGGTGACACCCCTAATCAATCTGCTCATCATGTCCACAAGTACTACAATACCACAAAATAATGATACCAAGTTCCACAATATCACAAACAATGATACTAAAATTTCACCAAGATATAAGCTCACAACTTTCAACAATAGTGCATAAGGACATAACAATAATCATAAAAGTGGAGTGGTGTTCAACAAGTAAAACATGAATATGGATAAGTCAAGATCAAGTAGTCATAAAGTGGCCTCAACATGTTTCATATAAATTTCATTATCAAACTAAGGCATATTAATAACCTACAGTCTAATCCGGTCAAAACCACACATAATACCTGCGTACACACTTGTCACCTCATGTACACATCACTTTTCACATCACAGAAATAAACAACTTAGGGCTAGAACCTAAGAGGTATTTCCCCACACAAGATTAGGCAAGATACTTACCTCAAACAAGCCAAATCAGTACTCTAAAAATCCTTCTCACATGAATCAACTTCCGGACGGCTCGAATCTAGACAAAATAACTTAATAATATATCAATAGAAGCTATAGAACAATTGATGTGCCGGGTAATTTCGGCACATTTTGATACTATTTGCTTAAAGTTTAACTTGTTTTACTTCCTAATTCTCATGATACTTATGTAATTTTAGTTTATTTGCAGAATAACAATTGTCAGGATCCAGAAGAACAGAAAAGAGTTCAAAAAGTTAGCTGAAGACAAGAAGAGAAGTTAAAAGCATCGCGAGTACAAGTATGCGGTCGCAAACAAAATGCGAACCGCATATTCCACAGGCAGATCGCATTTCAGGACAGAACTCTAGGCCAATCTTCATGTCGAGAATGCGGTCGCAAATGCCACCGCAAAACAGGAATGCGAACCGCGAAATAGCTAGATGCAATCGCAAATAGAAACAGAGTTTTGGGTGAAAATCAGAGTGGAGAATGCGATCGCATATCGCGATCGCATAATCAACATGCGAACCGCGAATCAAAATGCGATGGGAGCAAAAAATTTTGGTGGAGTTTGCGACGGACGATGATGATTTGCAGTCCACATTTCTGTTCTGCGACAGAAATGTGGTCCGCATTATTTCAATAAGGGCAAATCTGACCGACATTCGCCTCGGGTTTTGGGCCTCTATAAATAGGTTTTATAGGGTTTTGTGAAGGGAGTCTTGTCAGAACTTAGAGTACAAAGTACGGCAATTGACTATTTTGAATTCTTAGAAGCTTTTGGGGATCAAATACCTTCTATTTTTGTAAGATGATATCAATTACTCTTCATTGTTCTTTAATTATCAGCATGTGTAGCTAAATTCAAACGCTGAGGTTGTGAACCCTAGATGGGTAGAATGTTGTTGAGATCTTGATATTGAATCCAATTCTGAAGGAATCTTGATATTTATTTATTTCTTGTTCTTCAATTAATCGTTAGTGGTTGCAAACATTAACGAATGCCAATTAACTCTAACTTATCTCGGAAAAGTTTTTAAACCTTGTTTAACAAAATCGCTTAGGAATAAGTAGGTTTTAATTTGGTGCTTAATTGGTTGTTCTTAAGATCGACTCTTTTGTATTCGGGAGAATCGTAGAGAGGATACATTATCCACATATTGGGAAATATTGGGTAGTAAATTAAACATCAATTGCATATCAAGAAAGGAATTCAATATTAATATCAAGAACATTCTACTATATTAAGGGGGACACAACCTTGGTCTCTACATTCATATTTTTAACATTCACACTATAAAAATTAGTTGTCAGTTTTCGTTTACTTATATATTCAACACTTCTTTATTCTATTTGACGTACTTGATAGAATTACGACTTAGTCAAGTATTACATTAATTAGACAATAGTTTCACACCTATTCCCTGTGGGATTCGACCCCAACCTTGTTGGGTTACTATATTTGACATCGATCGCTTACACTATTATTAAGGTGTAATTTGAGCGAATCAACAATAAAGCTTTGATCTTGAAGAAAAATCAAAAAGTCAACTCAAAAATTCAAACTGGGCTTGCCTCCCAGAATCCGACAAAAGTAACGAATTCCGAACACCCATTCCAGTACGAGTCCAATCATACAAGTTTCATCCAATTTCAACTCCAAATCGTGGTTCAAATGCCCATTTTTCATTTAAAAAACTTTTTACTAAAATTCCTAATTTTTTCACTTAGATTCATCAATCATTTACGAAAATTGAGGTTGGAATCATGAATAATAAACAAATCTGAGTCAAAAACACTTACCCCAATCCAAATCGTGAAAATTTCCTCCAAAATCGCCCAAATCCAAGCTCCCAATCTCAAAATATGGTAAAATAACTCAAACCCTCGAAATAGAGTATTTTAATGAGTCTACCTAGTGATTTCTAGTTCTGCGATCCCAAGGTTGCATCTGCAGAAAATGCCTCGTAGATGCATAACCAATAAAGTTCCAACCACTCACTTCTGCAACCAAGAGACCGCGTATGCGGTGTCGCTTCTGTGATCCCTCCTGCGCACCTGCGCTATCTCTTTTGCGACACTAACACCGCATATGGGAATCCCTTGAGCTCAGCAAATTTTGAATCCACGGTCCCAGGTCTGCTTCTGCAGATTCGCACTTGCGGACCAAATGTCTCAGGTGCGAAAGCATTAGAACTGATCATCCCAAACAACCACAAATGATCTGAAGCCTATCCGAAACTCACTCGAGGCCCGCAGGACCCCTTCTAACTACACCAACTAGTCCCAAATCGTAATACAGACCTACTCTAGGTCGCAAATCACACAAAATAACATCAAAACCACGAATCACACACCATTCAAGCCTAATGATCTATTTCGAATTTCCAACACCCAAACTTATACCGAACATGCGTAAACAACTCGGAATGACCCCAATTTTTACACACGTCAAAAATCCCCATATGAATCTATTCCAAGGCTTGAAATCCAAAAAGGATATCGATAACCACAATGTAAACCATGGGTCAAACCTTCAAACTTCCAACTTTCGCCAATTAGAGCCAAAATAACCTAGGAACCCCCGAATCCAAATCCGGACATATGCCTAAGTCCAAAATCACCATCCAGACCTAACAAAAATATCAACACTCAGATATGAGGTCAAATACACATAAGTCAAACTTGGTCAACATTTCCAACTTAAGCCTCCAAATTAGGAACTAAATCTTCCAACTCAATCCAATGCCTCCCTAGAACCAAACCATCCATCCTCGCAAGTTACATAATAACAAAATCACCTACAGGAAGCATCAAATAAGGGAACGAGGCTCAAAATCATAAAACGACCTGCCGAGTCATTACTTTCTCCCCCTCTTAAACAAAAATTCATCCTCGAATGAGTATAAAGACATTCCTGAACTGCCAAAAAGGTGAGGATATCCACTCTGCATATCATGCTCGGTCTCCCAAGTTGCCTCCTCGAACGGTTGACCTCCCCATTGAACATTCGCTGAAGCAATGTTCTTCGACCTCAACGTCCGAATCTGCCTGTCCAAAATAGCCATTGGCTCCTCAACATAGGTCATGTCCTTGTCCAGTTGCACCGAGTTAAAATCTAACAAACGTGATGGATCCTCAAAGTACCTCCAGAATATGGAAACATGAAACACTGGATGAACCCTCGATAAGCTGGGTGGAAAGGTAAATTTGTAGGCCATGGTGTAGTAAACGCCATCTTTTCTGCATCATCTTCATTGATGAGGACTAGGTTATATCCCGCTATAGCATTCGAAGAATGACTATAATTGTCACACCACGACCTTGGGGAGTGCAATCGGCACTCAACCGAGATATCCTAGTCAAGCAAGCCTACTTGATGCCTTCTACCCAACCTTACCCAAGAATTATTTGAGAATCAATAACAAGAGATAGACATGTGAAGAAGATAAAGTATGCTACATCAAGTATGCTACATCATATTTCATTAATTAAAGGGGGCTCCATTTATAATTTCTAAAAGATTACACGTTCATATTAAAAAGTGGAACATCCGGTAACTACAACATTTAGAGTCCTTTTCCCCAAATAAAAACACAACTCACACTATGTCTACGGAGCCTCCAAATGGAACAAAAGAGCAATATGAAAGTGCCAGTGACAAGGCCCCGCTATACCTCAAAACACTATGTACAAGGATCAAAAGGCATAAGGCCCCGAGAAGAAACGGGGCTCACTAAGTCAGCTGAGAAGAGAGTGTACTAATAGCAATGATCGATGCTGCCTGCTGTGGAACCATTTGCATTCATTAAAGATGTAATGTCCCCGGCAAAAGGGACGTTAGTACATGAGGAATAGTACTAGTATGTAAAGTTAAAAACCCTCTCATGGATTAGAGTATCAACACAAAAAGAGAGAAACATGAAACCAATGAGAAACCCAAATAATATTTAAAATGCCAGGTTAAGAGTATGGGAGATCTTCAAGTAAATATCAATATTTTAAGTTGGGAGATCTTTAATACCGATACACCACCATGCATACGGAATGGAGTCCGATCTTCACCTGATCGGCTAAGTCGTCTCACCCCAAAGTATGATCATAGAAACACAACACCACCATGTGTACGACATGGCGCCCCATCTCTGCCCGATCGATTAAGCCATCTCACTAGAATGCCATGTGGGTTGACATGGTCTTTGCTAGCTATAAACTCATCCCAATTAAGGGTAATAATCTCAACACATCAACACAGGAATTTATCCCTATAAGGCCCTGTAAAATTTCGCCAAGGAATTCGAGTTTTGTGGTACCGAGGTAGGCTAATATGTTCGAAGGTAGGCGGTACAAACCTTTTGGGTTGAAGAATGCAATGAGGGGTTGATAGAGATTTTTCACAGAATAAGGCAATTCTGCGATCAAGTTCGCGACCGCAAAACCATTCCGTGGGCCGCATAACCATCATAGAGTTGAGTAGAAAATTATTAAATTTTGAAGGTTGTTTTGCGGCCCATTATGCGATCAAAAATCTATTTCGCGGTCTGTACTTCCATTGCAGATTTAGCATGTTGAATTTCTAAGGGTGATTCTGCGGTCCATTTCCCGGTGCATAACTGGTCTACGGACCGTAGACCCGCCGCAGACTTGTCCAGACTAGCCAAATTTTTGGGATTATTTTTGTGGTCCATTTTGTGGGCTGCATATATGTTTTTTGGTCCACTCCGCGACCGCATAGTTGAGCTTGGAGGGTCCATTTTCTAGTTTTATAACCCGACCCCATTTTGATTATAAGCCTTTGGGGCTCATTTTTTATGCAAATATGATATTTTAGAGAGAAGTGAGAGTATCTTAGAGAGAGAGGGTGAAGACCTAGAAATTATACTTATCCATTATGGCTCCAATCTTTAAGAATCATGGAAGCCACTCACTAAACCATCATTTATCCGGGTAAGTCTTTCTCCTAAGCTTCCATGCAAGGCGTTATGGGTCTAAGCATGTAGTGGGGGTTGGAGATAGGACATGCACGTGACAATAGAAGGTAGTATGTGGGATTGTTGAACTATATTGGGTAGTTCGTGTTGAAATTGGTTGAGGGAGGAAGGGATTATCATTGTAGAGCTTTCTAGATGATTATGCATAATAGGTGTTTGACAAAATTCCCAAGAGAGTTATATCATGAGAATCCTTCCAATTAATAATTTATTTCTCGCTATCTTCCTATGGATTGAGGTTGCTAGAAGTATTGTGATGTTGTAGTAATCTAAGGAAAGCAAGAAAGGTATGTTGGCTAAACTTCTCTCATAGAATCGAATTCCATGATGTTCCCGTAAGTTTCAAGTTAGTTGACCGAGGTTCCTAATTCCCATGTTCCGAAGTTGTTCCTAATAAATTCGATTTTCCCAAGTAAGCGTTGTGATGAAAGATGTATGTACTCAAAATGTCTTCCAATTGTTCCTATCATATCATGATCTCTTTCAAGAATGTTTTCAAGTATGGTTTATGCATTGAATGTTATGACTCCAATTTGTGTTTCAAATAAAGTTTATTACGCTTAATTTGGAAAGAAAACTCAACGTGCTTAAGACTCATAATGCTCAATATACATATTTGAGGTCTTGATTACAAATTCCCTTAAATTTTGATAACCTCTGATGGTGTTTGGGAGTGAAAGATGTGATAGTGAGCTATAAAAATGTGGCCATGGTTGTTGTAACTAGTTCATATGATTTGAATCTATGTTTCAATCGTAAATCACCATGCTCTCCTTTGTAAGTGTTTCCAATGTGTTTTGAGTTCTTATTTACCCATGAGATGAAACTGTGCATTGCCTTTTTAGAGAAGTATTTAAAAAAAATGGTGTATTACTTGTTTATGATTCTAACTTGTGCTTCGATTACCAGTCATCGTGCTTCGTTCTTTGGAAAGATATCCATTGTTTTTAAAGTCTCTTTACTAATGAACTTAAAGTTATGATTTCTGGAATATTCTATATGTTGATGTTTATGATGATGATCTTTGAAAATAAAGAAATGAAAGTGTGGAATATGAAATACGGTCAACATGCCATGAATGAAGAACTCCCATGTATGGCTAAGAGAGCCAATGAAATAATGATCTTAGTTGAAAGTATTAACGGAGCTATATGTGGTTTGAAAGGGTATGAGATGAATATGTTTGTATTTCTATTTCTTTTGTGTGCAAAGAAAAATATTTTTGGAGTATCATTAGCGAGTTGAGGAAGGGTGGGTGGTAATGGCCAACACCTAAAACTACACGTGCCGGTGTAGGATTGGATTGAGATTATTCCCCTTAATTGGGATGAGATTGATGTGATGAGATTATTTCCCGTAATTTCGATGAGATTGATTTTAGTTGTGAAATGGAAATCAACCCACATGGAATATGTGGGGAGATGACCTAGCCGATCGGGTGGAGATCAGACGTCATTTCGTGCGTATGGTGGCTCCTACTCTTGGTATCACCTTTATTTTGTATCACCATGTCAATACACATTGATCGTGGAGAGATGGCTCAGTCGATCGAGTTTGTGATCGGACTCCATGCCTCATGTATGGTGTGATGATCGGAGGCTAATGATCTCCCAACCAAGAGTATTAATTTCTTATTTTGAAAATTATTATGTTTTAACTTAGCATTTGGAAATCATTGGTTGTTACTTGATTTTTTCATGATTATTCCCATGATATGTTGGTATTATATTTCATGGGAGGGTTTTTAGCTTTACATGCTAGTGCTATTCCATATGTATTAACGTCCCTTTTGCTGGGGGCGCTTCATCTTTAATGGATGCAGGTATTTCCTCAGTAGGCAACTTTGATCCTCATTAGCAGTTACTCTCTATGCAATAAGTTTTGCTGAGCCCTATCCTTTTCTAGGCCTTATGTCACTTGGCATTGTACATTGTGTTTTGAGGTAGTCGCCGGCACTTCCATACTACTCTTCTGTTGTACTTAGAGGCTCCGTAGACATGTTGTGGGTGGTTTTCGATGTTGGATAATGAACTAGAAGTGTTGGTATTTGGAAAACGTGTTTTTCCTCGTATCAATAAACTTGTAATATTTTGGAAATCATAAATGAATACCCTTGAGTAATGGAAAAAGAAAGTGGAACACTTTACTCTTCTCATGTGTATCTCTTGTTACTGATTGTTATATTGTTAATGGGAGAGGTTAGGTAGAAGGCATCATGTAGGCTTTCTTGATCGGGGTATCTCGCTTGAGCGCCAGTTGCACTCCTCGAGGTTGGGGCGTGACAAACACTCAGTCAATCCTACATTGGCATGTCTAGTTTCGGGTTTATGTTATTTTAACTCACCCCTCCTCGGTGACTTAACAATCTTCCCAATAAAATTCATTTCATATCCTTTTTCAATCTCTTTAACTTCATTGGCACTCTTGGCCATACACGTAAATCATTGTTCTTGGCACGTTGGCCGTATTTCAATTATCTCATACTCTCACTTTTTCATCTTCAAGGATCATCAACATAGGTGATCAGCATAAAGAACAATTTGAAATCAAGACTTTAAATATATGTGCACAACAAGAGTCTTAAACACATTTAGTCTTCTTTCCAAAATATAGCATAGTAAGTTTGCAATAGAAACATGAATTTGAGTCATAGAATTTTGATGCATTAATCAAACTTGACTATTTTCTCAAAGGAGAGTATAATATGATATGAGCAATTGGAACATATTTTAAGTATATAGCTTTTGACACAATGCTCATTTGGGATAACTCAACTTGTTGGGAATAGCTCAGAACATTAGAAATAAGAGCTTGGGCAAACTACGCTTTAGCTTACTAGAATTTCATGGAATTCGATTCTACAAGAGTGTAAGGCCCCGTGAAATTTCATCTAGAACCTAAGGTTTTGTGGTGCCAAGGTGAGCTAATATTTTGAGGATTGTAGAAATTCTTCGTGGCGAGCTTGCTCGCTGCGGTATGGACTTTTTAGATTGAACATTGCGCTGAAGAGTTGAAGAACATTTTTGACAAAGAAGGGTATTTCTGCGGTCTACTATGCAACCGCAGAATCACTCTGTGCACCGCAGAACCGTAGCAGAGTGAAGTAGAGAAATGGCCAATTTTGGAGGGTGTTTTGCGGCCCATTATGCGGCCGCATAACCTTTTCACGAGCCACAAAACCCATCACAGATCCAGCATGAAGATTTTCAGAGGAGAGTTCTGCAGCACATTATGTGACAGCAGAACTGGTCTGCGGACCGCAGACCTACCGCAGGCCCAACCCGAATAACCTAGTTGGGACCCTTTCTACGGTCCCCTTAGCGGGCCGCATACCTGTTTTGCGGTCCGGTCTGCGATCGCTGACTCGGTTTCGGCAAGTTTAAGTTTTAGAAATTTTACCCGATCCCATTTTAGAAAAAGGCTTTGGGGGTCATTTTTGAGGGTTCATCTGATATTTTTAGAGAGATGTGAGAGTTAATCTAAAGAGAGAAAAGGGAGGATTAAGGATTTCATTACTCTACTTTGATCCAAACTTGAAATTTTATCAAAAGGAACTTGCTAGGGCTTCAAAGAGGTAAGAACTTCTTCCCCCAATTCTTCAAATTTGGATTTGGGTTGATTATGGGTGCTGAGAGTAGATTTATCACATGCATGAGCTAATAAGGATTGTGGGAAAGTTGTTGAAAAGTCTTTGGTGGTTTTGTTGTTAAAATTAGTTAAGGGAAAGGTTGGGTCATAGTTGTAACAGCCCTTACCATGTGAACCCCTCTAGTCGTGCTTGTAATCCTCTCCCACTCTATAGATTGGCATCGTTAGGAGTGTTGGGACATTATTGTTTCACTACGAAAAGCTCTTACGAGATATGAAGGCTAAACTCTTTTTTTTTCTTCTGGTATTGGAATTCCTGTATTCTTGCGGAACTCCATCATGTGTAGTCAAACTTGAAACACCATTGAGGTGGGATGTCTAGATAGTAAATTGATCCTCAAATTGCATAACCTGTTCGAACCCTTATGTGCTAAGGATTTTCTATTGTGACTTAATTATGTTATACCCCTTTTGGGAAGAAATCCTTGTACGAAATCAATGTGATCAAACACTTCTTTCTCATATGATGAAACCTTATGTATTTACACTTGCTAAGGCCAAAGGTGCCAAATGGTTGATTGGAAGAGAATTCTTTTGTACAAACTATTATCGTTTTGGGAATCTGAAGTGTGGCATTGTGAGTACACCTCCACCCGCACATGCTGGGGTGAGGCGGCGGGGCTGCTTTGTAGAGATTGTTACTGTGATTGTACCTCCACCCGCACATATTGGGGTGAGGCTACGGGGCCGCTTTATGGAGAGTTTTGTTATTGTGGTTACACCTCCACCCGTATAAATTAGGGTGAGGTGGCAAGGCCGCTTTGTGTAGAATTATGGTATTGTGATTACACCTACACCCGCATACATTGGGGTGAGGCGGCAGGACTGCTTTGCGTAGAGTTGTTGTATTGCGATTACACCTCCACCCGCATATATTGGGGTGAGGCGGCTGGGCCGCTTCGTGTAGAGTGTATGGTATTGTGATTGTACCTCCACCCGCATACATTAGGGTGAGGCGGCGGGGACGCTTTGTGTAAAGGTTGTTACAGAGGACCCCCGACTTGAAATTCATAAATGATATTGGAAGCTCTTAATAAGGTTGTTTGACTTTGACGGCTATCTAAGCCCTTTTATTGTTACCATGATTCATCATATTCATGTTGTATTTCCACGTCCTTGAATAGGTGTTTTGGTTTCATACCAGTACTATTCGACATGTACTAACGTCCATTTTCCAGGGGCACTGCATCTTTAATGGATGCAAGTGGTTCCACCGCGGGAGGCATGAACCAGTGATAGCGGTACACTCTCTTCCCAATTGACTTGGTGAGCCGCACTTCATTATACTCTTTTATATTTATTAGAGACTCTGTAGACACAGTGTGGGTTGTATGTATGGGTGTTGGGAAAGTCAAACTAGTCTTGTTGTATTTGAATCACTTGTTTCACTTCAACTATGAAAGTGTATGTATTTTGATATTTTAAAATCAAGTAACTAATGGTGATGGAATTTCTGTTGTTCATGAATCCTCTCGATGTTAATTAGTAAAATTTATCTTCCTTTCAATTATAGGTTAGTTGGGTAGAAAGAAATCTAGCAGGCTTGCTCAGCCAGATTATCTCGGTTGAGCGCCGGTCACGCTCCCCAGAAGTCAGGACGTGACAAACTTGGTATCAGAGCCTAAGCTTTAAAAGTGTACTAGGATGTCTCGATGTCGTGTCTAGTGGGGTCCTTCTTATTGGTGTGTTGTTGACCACATTTATAATTGGGAGGCTACTTGGACATTTAGGAATAATAACCTTCTTTGATGTTCTCGATCGTGCGATAAAGCTGATTGTAAGATTGTTCCTCCTTTAACTCGTGCATTGCTCTAACTTTCAGTACATGGCACCTAGGAAAAAGGCAAGAACTGGCCAATGAACCAATGTCACCCTAGGAGTGGAAGTTGTTTCTATATTTGATGATGCGTGTGAGCACCCGAAGGGTGAGGATATTCCCCATATTACTACACCGCCTGATTCAACTATTACTGCTCAGACTGCACCAGTTCCTACACCTGCCAAGGGTGCAACGGTACCTCCAACTGATATTCCAGTTCCACCTCTAGCCCCAGCTTTCGGTCCCGGTGTTTCTGATGGGGATCTTAGGGGAGCCATACAGATGTTGACTCAGATAGTGTCTTTCCAGGCCCAGAGATCAAACGTTACACCCACTTCTTCTAGTCAGCCAGGGGATTCCGTAAGTTCCAGGGTGAACATGTTTCTCCAGTTGGATCCTCCACTGTTCACAGGTACTGATCCTGAGGAGGAGCCCTAAGTCTTCATTGATGAGATGCACAAGACTCTCTGAGTTATGCATGCTATGGAGACGGAGGGAGTGGAGTTGGCCTCCTACGCCTGAAAGCGGTGACCTATTTTTGGTTTGAGATGTGGGAGGAGTCTCGTGAGGAGGGGAGCCCTTAGGCGAGGTGGAGTGAGTTCACCGATGCCTTTATGGATCATTTCTTTCTTGCCGAGACTAAGGTGGCCCGTGCCGCTGAGTTTGAGAGCCTGGAGCTGGGTAGCATGAGTGTGTGGGAGTACCATATCGAGTTTGTGTGCCTGTCCAAGTATGCTATTTACATGTTGCCCACTATGGAGGCTATAATGCGACAATTACAGCTGTCTTGAATTTTGATATGAACTATGGGAAAATGGTGGCGTTTGCTCAAGTTGTAGAGAGCCGTAAGCTGAAAAATAAAATGGAGCATGAGGGTAGCAGCAAGGCCCGGTCCGCGGGGGACTTTGGTGGTTCTTCAGGTGGTGGTGGTGGTAGGTCGATAATTAGGGGAGGGTCATTAGGGTCATCTCAGTCATTTATTCAATCTGCGATGATTGCACAACCATCAGGACTCAGTCAGCAGCAGTGAAGTTGTTTCAGGCGCAGTCAGGGAAATAGGGGGCCCCACCAACAAAGTCAGCTTGGGGAGAGATTCTAGAAGCAGCGAGGCCCCAATACCCTATGTGTGGGAGGATGCACTTTGGGGTCTGCTTCATGGACCTACCTATATGCTATGAGTGCGGTATGATAGGTAACATTCAGAGGGATTGCCACTCGTCCCGCCAGATCATGGGCAGGGGTGCGACGCAGCCAGCTAGTTCTACAGCTACTACATCAACAACACCTCCTCCAGCTCGAGGCACCCTAGCACCTGCAAGGCATGGCGCAGCTAGGGTTGGTGCACAGAGTTCGGGAGGACCCAACGGACTTTATTCTATATGGAGATGTCGGGATTCAGAGACTTCTCGAGATGTTGTCACAGGTATATTGACTGTCAAATCTCATGATGTGTATGCTCTTATTGATTCCAGTTCCACTTTTTCCTATGTCACTCCTTATGTTGCTATGGAATTTGGGATAGAGTCGGAACAGCTTCATGAGTCGTTCTCTATGTGTACTCCGGTAGTGAGTCTATTGTGGCCGCGCGGGTTTATATGGATTGTGTTGTCACAGTGCATGGACGTGACACCATGGACGATATCATTGAATTGGGGATGGTCGATTTTGATGTAATAATGGGGATGGACTGGCTTTATTCATGTTTCGCTAAGCTTGATTATCGAACCAGAACCGTTAGGTTTGAATTTCCCAATGAGTCAGTGATTGAAAAAAGAAGGATGATATGGTGTCGAAGGGTAAGGTTTATTTCTTACCGTAAGGCCACAAAGATGATTAACAAGGGGTGTATCTATCATTTAGTTTGAACGGAGACCGATGCTGAGGTACCTATATTTGAGTCTGTACCAATTGTAAATGAACTTTCAGAGGTCTTTCCGGATGAGCTCCCTAGGATCCCACCAGATAGGTAGATCGATTTTGGGATCGATGTGATGCCAAGCACGCAACCTATATATATTCCGCCCTACTAGATGGCACCGGCAGAAATGAAGGAGCTAAAGGAACAATTTTAGGATTTGTTAGAGAAGGGTTTCATCCGGCCGAGTGTGTCGTCTTGGGACGCACCGGTCCACTTTGTAAGGAAGAAAGATGGGTCACTGAAGATGTGTATTGACTACTAGTAGCTCAACAAGGTCACGATCAAGAATAAGTACCCACTGATAGATGACATGTTTGACCAATTGTAGGGTGCTAAGTACTTCTCCAAAATTGATTTGAGATCCAGGTGTCACCAATTGAAGATCAGGGAGTAGCATATTCCGAAAACAGCTTTCAGAACCTGGTATGGGCACTTTGAATTTCTGGTAATGTCTTTTGGGCTAACAAATGCCTCAGCAGCTTTATGGATCTTATGAATCGAATATTCAAGCCTTTTCTTGACTCCTTTGTGATAGTGTTCATTGACGATATTATGGTATATTTACCGAGTCGAGAGGACCGTGCCGATCATCTCAGGGTGGTTCTGCAGACCCTGTATCAGCACCAATTGTATGCGAAGTTTTCGAAGTGCAAATTTTGGCTTGAATCTGTCACGTTCTTGGGTCATGTTGTCTCTAAATAAGGAATCAAGGTTGACCCTAAGAAAATTGCAGCGATAAAGAATTGGCTTAGACCTATAACTCCAATAGAGATTCGCATCTTGGGCTTAGTTGAGTATTACAGGAAATTTGTGGAGGGGTTCTCTACTCTTGCCTCTCCATTGAATAAATTGACGTAGAAGGCGATTATTTTCCAATGGTTAGATGCTTGTAAAAGGATCTTCCAAGAGCTTAAATCAAGATTGGCTACGGCGCAGATTTTGACCCTACTAGAGGGTACAAATGGGTTTGTGGTATATTGTGATGCTTCAAGGATAGGACTTGAGTGTGTATTAGTGCAACACGGCAAGGTAATATCTTATGCTTCTAGACAACTCAAGAATTATGTAAAGAACTATCCAACACATGACTTGGAGCTCGCGGCAGTGGTTTTTGCATTAAAGATTTCGCGTCATTATTTGTATGGGGTCCATGTGGATATATTCATAGACCATAAGAGCCAATATATTTTCAAACAGAAGGAATTGAATCTGAGGCAGAGAAGATGGCACGAGTTACTCAAGGATTACGACATCGATATTCTATATCATCTAGGAAAGGCTAATGTTGTGGAGGATGCTCTTAGCCGGAAATCTATGGGCAGTTTGGCTCACTTGGAGGCATATCAAAGGCCGTTGGTGAAGGAGGTTCATTGGTTGGCTAGTCTTGCAAACTCTAGTGAAGGAGGAGTGATTGTGCAAAATAGGGCTGAATCATCACTTATTATGGAAGTCAAGGAGAAGCAATACAATGATCTATTGTTGGTACAATTGAAGGATGGGATTCATAAATGTAAGACCATGTCTATTTCTCTTGGCATGGATGATGGCACACTAAGTTACCAAGGGCTACTATGTTTTCCAAATATGGATGGTCTCTCAGAAAGAATCATGACCGAGGCTCACACTTCTAGGTATTCCGTGCACCCGGGCTCTACAAAGATGTATCATGATCTTAATGAAGCCTACTGGTGGAATGATATGAAGAGGAGTGTAGCAGACTTTGTGGCGAGGTGTTCAAATTGCCAGCAGGTAATGGCTAATGTGGAAATGGGAGATGATCAACATGGACTTTGTGGTGGGACTACCTCGCACTCCTTGCAAGTTCGACTCGATTTGGGTGATTGTGGACCTACTCACGAAATCAGCACACTTCTTACCTGTTAAGGCTACCGATACTGCGGAGTAGTTTGCTCAATTGTATATCAAGGAAATAGTCAGGTTGTATGGCACTCCAGTTTCTATTATCTCAGATCGAGGGGGCACAATTCACAACTAATTTTTGGAAGAAATTTCAGCAAGGTTTGGGTACTCAGGTAAATCTTAGTACAACCTTTCACCCACAGACTGACGGGCAGGCAAAGCGGACTATTTGGACGCTTGAGAATATGTTGCGCGCTTGTGTTCTTGACTTCAAGGGTAGCTGGGATGATCATTTCCCACTCATAAAATTTGCATACAACAATAGTTATCATGCTAGTATTCAGATGGCACTGTTCGAGGCTTTACATGGTAGGAGATGTCGATCTCCCATTGAGTGGTTCGAGATTGGGGAAGAGAAATTGATAGGACTAGACCCCGTGCATCAGGCTATGAAGAAGGTTAAGATCATTAAGGATCGGTTGGGAACTACTCAAAGTCGTCAAAAGTCCTATTCGGATGTGCGTCGTTGGGATTCGGAGTTCAAAGAGGATGATTGAGTATTCTTAAAGGCTTCCCCCATGAAGGGCATTATGCGGTTTGGTAATAAAGGGAATTTGAGTCTGAGGTACATTGAGCCGTACAGAATCATTCAGAGGATTAGTGGGGTGGCTTACAAGCTTGAACTACCTACAGAGATGTCTTTATTGTACCCCGCGTTTCATGTGTCCATGTTGAATAAGGTGGTCGGGGATTCGTCGCTTTTTGTGCCAGTTGAGACTATTGAGGTTAATGAAGAACTGACCTATGAAGAAATTCCAGTTTCCATTCTTGATAGGCAAGTCCGAAAGTTGAGAAATAAAGAAATTTCCTCCGTGAAAGTACTATGGCGAAACCAACAGGTTGAAGAGGCCACTTCGGAGGCCGAGGAAGAGATGAAGAATAAGTATCCTAATTTATTTGAATAGCTACGTAATTATGTCCATGATGTTGAAAGCTAACTTTCTATAAATTATATTTTCCCTATACGGCTTATGTTGAGGTTACTCCTTCTTGGTAATGTAATATTTTATGGCATTGTGGCCGGTGTTATTTCCCTATTGTTTTACATTGTTATGTTGTGGTTATGTTGTCAGGACTGGTTTTTGGATTCTCTGACAAGTGAATAGGCCCAATTACAGGGCATACTCTGGCGAAATTTTTGGAAAATTAAAGAGTTTAGTCAAAAACTTGAAACTGCTAGTGTGTGTTATAACAGCTGAATCACATTGGATGCTAATGGTGAATTCTGACCCTTATTCTAGGATGAATGATCTTAAGTCGGGGAGGATGTAAGGCCCCGTAAAATTTCACCTAGAACCCGAGGTTTTGCGGGCCGCATACCTGTTTTGCGGTCCGATCTACGACTGTAGACCTGATTTTGGCAAGTTTAAGTTTTGGAAATTTTACGCGATCCCATTTTTAGAAAAAGGCTTTGGGGGTCATTTTTGAGTGTCCATCTGATATTTTTAGAGAGATGTGAGAGTTATTCTAAAGAGAGCGAAGGGAAGATTAAAAATTTCACTACTCTATCCAACCTTGGAATTTCATCAAAAGGAACTTGCTAGGGCTTCAAGGAGGTAAGAATTTCTTTCTTTCCCCAATTCTTCAATTTTGGATTGGGTTGATTATGGGAGGTGAGAGTAGATTTATCACATGCATGAGCTATCAAGGATTGTGGGGAAGTTGTTGAACAATCTTGGGTGGTTTTGTTGCTAAAATTCGTTGAAGGGAAGGTTTGGTCATAGTTATAACAGCCCTTACCGTGCGAACCCCTATAATCATTCTTGTAATCCTCTCCCCCTCTATAGATTGGCATCGTTAGGAGTGTTAGGACATTATTGTTGCACAGCGAAAAGCTCTTACAAGGTATGAAGGCTAAACTCTTTTTTTTTTTCCTGGTATTGGAAGTCCTGCATTCTTGTGGAACTCCATCATATGTAGTCGAACTTGAAACACCATTGAGGTGGGATGTCTAGATAGTAAATTGATCCTCAAATTGCATTACGTGTTGGAACCTTCATGTGTTAAAGATTTTCTATTGTGACTTAATTATGTCTTTAGGGAAGAAAACCTTGTACAAAATCAATGTGATCAAATACTTCTTTCTCATATGATGAAACCTTATGTATTTGCACTTGCTAAGGCCAAAGGTGCCAAATGGTCGATTGGAAGAGAATGTCGCATTGTATATACACCTCCATCAGCACATGTTGGGGTGAGGCAGTGGGGCCGCTTTGTGTAGAGATTGGTATTGTGATTGCACCTCCACTCGCACATATTAGGTGAGGCGGCGGGGCCGTTTTGTGTAGAGTTGTGGTATTGTGATTACACCTCCACCCGCATACATTTGGGTGAGGCGGAAGGGCAGCTTTGTGTAGAGTTGTGGTATTGTGATTACACCCCCACCCACTTACATTGGGGAGAGGCGGCAGGGCCGCTTTGTGTAGAGTTGTGATATTGTGATTACACCTCCACCCACATGCATTAGGGTGAGGCGGTAGGGCCGCATTGTGTAGAGTGTATGGTATTGTGATTTACCTTCACCCGCATACATTAGGGTGAGGCGGCAGGGCCGCTTTGTGTAAAGGTTGTTACGGAGGATCCCCGACTTGAAATTTATAAATGTTATTGGAAGTTATTAATAAATTTGTTTGACTTTAACGGCTATCTAAACCCTTTTATTGTTACCATGATTCATCATATTCATGTTGTATTTCCAAGTCCTTAAATAGGTGTTTTGGTTTCATACTAGTGCTATTCGAAATGTACTAACGTCCCTTTGTCGGGGGCACTGCATCTTTAACGGATGCAGGTGGTTCCACCTTTGGAGGCATGGACCAGTGATAGCGGTACACTCTCTTCCCAGTTGACTTGATGAGTCCCACTTTATTTCGGGGTCGTGCATCTTTTGTTACATGTATATTATGTTTTGAGGTATAGCTGGAGCCTTATTGCCGGCACTATAATTGTACTCTTTTGTATCTATTAGAGGCTCCGTAGACATAGTGTGGGTTGTATATATGGGTGTTGGGAAAGTCAAACTAATCTTTTTGTATTTAAATCACTTGTTTCACTTCAACTATGAAAGTGTATATATTCTGTAATTTTAAAATGAAGTAAGTAATGGTGATGGAATTTGTGTTGTTCATGAATCCTCTCGGTGTTAATTAATGAAATTTATCTTCCCATTATTTATGGGTGAGTTGGGTAGAAGTAAATCTAGTAGGCTTGCTCGACCGGGTTATCTCGGCTGAACGCTGGTCGCGCTCCCCCAAGGTTGGGGCGCAACAAAGAGGAGTTTAGCCAACATACATCGATTGAGCTTTCGCTAGAGTTAATACAATGTTCCCCTACCCTTGGAAACTTCAATCTATAGAGACATGATCAAATTGGACCATTATTAGAAGGTGCCATAGTATTCAGCTCATTTAGGCATTTCATCAACCATTAAGTGTGCAAATTAACTTCAAGGTTCCTATGGTGGAATTTCTTCACCCCACAACTAATCCCCACATTGATAGTTCCCCAATATTAGTTCAGCATCGTCCCCACCACCTTTATTGGCACATGCATGCGCAATGACCAACTCCAACTCTT
Source organism: Nicotiana obtusifolia (assembly GCA_002018475.1). Taxonomy (NCBI): domain Eukaryota; kingdom Viridiplantae; phylum Streptophyta; class Magnoliopsida; order Solanales; family Solanaceae; genus Nicotiana; species Nicotiana obtusifolia. The sequence goes on from MCJB01049386.1 coordinate 212,966, forward strand.
AAGAATCATACTTCCCGTTACCTATATTCAACCCAATTCCGAAAATGAGATCTAGGGATTAAAAGCTTACCTTTTAGAAGAAGGCCTTTTGAGTTCTTCCCTTGAATTCTCAAAGCTTGATCAACGAGTGGAGTGTTGGAGTGATGGAGCTTCACTTTCTCTCTCTAACTAGCTCTTACTTCTTTCAAAAATGTCAGATTTTTGCCTTCATAATGACCCCAATGGCTTTTAATCAAAATGGGGTTGGGTTGTAAATACAGAAAATGGACCCTTCAAACCCAACTCTGTGATCGCAGAGTGCACCGCAGAACAGGTCCGTGGTCCGCGAAAGGGACCGCAAAATCGACCTCCCAAACTGATTTGGTTTATTCAATCTGCGGCCAATCTATGGTCCACAGATCAGTTATGCGGCCGTATAATGCACCACAAAATCGTCCTCCAAAGATTCTCATGTTGATTCTACGACTGATATGCAATCCGCGAAACGGTTATGCGGTCGCATACTAGACCGCAAAGTAGCCCTCAAAATTGGGCTTCTCCAGTTTCACTCTGCGATGGATTTGTGGCTAGTAGAACAATTCTGCGGTCGCGAAGCTGACCACTATGGACTTTTTCTGCAAATATTTTTCCCCACCTACTCCTCGATGCATTCCAAGTCCAAAAATTCTAACAGCGGCGAGCTTACTACAATCCTCCAAACTCAGTGGCGTACTTGTATGGGGCCTTGCAATAACTCATGTTTGGCATTGTTATCAGTGAGTGTGTGATTGTTTAAGAGAGAAAAATCATCCTTAGGACTAGCCTTGTTAAGATCTCGATAATCTAAACATATCCAGATCTTTCTGTCCTACTTTAGCACTAGTATGATATTGGTCAGCCACGTAGGATAGTTCGTAACCCTCACAACATTGCTTCAATTTGCTTAGTGACTTCTTTCGTGATTCTCAGGCTTAAATCCGACTTGAACTTTTTTGGCTTTCGCTAGACTTGTGGGTGAGCGGGGTCGGTTGTTAATCGATATAATTGACCAAGCAATTATATCGATATACTATTTGAGTAATTCTACCAATTCTCATTTCATTTAGCTTCCAAATGTATGCTGACTCGGGTATCCTTCACTGTCTCTTCATCCACTAAGTTGGCCACTTCTGTTTCCTCTAAATTTGGCTTCTTTTGACTTTCGAGCTGCTCGATCTCTTGTGGCTAGTTTTTGGGCATAATACTTTCGTCGTACTCCTGATAATGTTTCTCATCATTCGTACTTTGTTCAGAGGTTTCATTATAAGTCCTGTCATCTCATTAAAAGGAACGTCCATGCGCCCGGAAGAAAGGCATATAACAAAAAAGCACAAGCATGATTCAAGCCTAAATTGATCATGCTATTTTAAAAAAGAAACACCTACAGTTCCCAATTACCAACGCTCTCGGTGAAGTAGGGATGCACAGATGGTGCAATACTGCAAGATCTCTCCTAGTTTAGTATCTCGAATAGACGATGTCTTGATATCACTTTACCATAATATTCCTCGATCATTGCTATAAATTGATTCTCCATTATATCCACAACATCCTCTTCTGTTGCAGAAACTCTAATCCAGGCTTAGGGACTGTTCTGATACAAATATTTTCTTTCCAGCTTTTCCAGCATGGGCTCCTCTAAATATAGGCTCATACCCTAAACCAGAAGTGTACATTTGTTGTTTCGGTTGGATTGGCTCAATTATCCCATTAGGCTTAGCGCCAAGACGAGATCCCAGATTGTAACCATACTTCAGCATTTCTCTCAAGCCATCTCTGATCTTGTGGTGCCTTTATCTTACTAGACTCCTCATTTCCACCCACTGATTACACGATTTCTATTGCATGAAAAGTGACTCCATCTAATTCTTCTATGAAATGAGATGAATGCTTGAAATAGCGAGGGTTATTCTACTCTCCATGAACAACAATTTCTTGGAAATCCCATTCGAATTTCATGCACTGATGTAAGGTGGAAGGAACCGCTCTTTCCATGTGGATCCATTGCCTTCCTAACAGCAGGTTGCAAGAGGACAATACGTCCATGACTTGGAATAAGACTGTAAATTCAGCGGGTCCAATTTGCAATGCCAGGTATATGTCTCCAGTAACATTCTTCTGCAAATTGTCAAAAGCTCTTATCCTCGCACAGTTTTCCTGGATTTCCCCCGTATTGGTACTCTCGTAGAGTAGAGAAAAGACAGACGTTGGCCCGAGATCCTCTGTCGATGAGTACTCCGAACACGATCTTATCTCCATACTTAACCGTAAAGTAAAGAGCTTTGTTGTGGTCAAATCCCTCTAGGGGAGCTCATCCCTGTGAAAAGACACCTTGTTTGCCTCCATCATTTGCCCTATGGTTGCAGCTAGTGCTTCATTGGTAGTATTGTTCGGCACACTCACGTCAATTAACACATTTACCAAGGCATCTTATGAACGTTAAAACTCATTAATAGATCCATGATAGATATTTGTGCGGGGTTTTTCTTCAGCTGCTCTTTAACAAAATATTCTTTGGCTGGCATTTTCTTCCAACTACATATGCGTTAGTGATATTCCTTCTTATATTCTTTTTCACTCAAATCCTTTGGAACATAACATCTACTTGACCTAGTAATTCCATGGGTGGGTAAAATTTCTGTCATTTTACCTTTCCATTTTGACTAATAGGCCCATGGAATAGCTTTGTAATTACAGCTTGACTCCCCTCTAATCATGATGGTTATCACTGGTTTGGGTTGGTATGTTTGGACCATCACTGGTGATTTCAATTGCACCGTGATTACTAGAGCTGTATGGGATGTTGCGACAGTTGCTTTATTGTTTCTAATTGTCATGATAGTGCCCTTCAATTCATAATCGTCTTCCAAGGTTATCACATTTGCTCTCTAATTTTTGTGATTTTGTAACGGATTGTGGTTCACATTAGGGGCATGAAATTAACCTCTCGAATAGTTAGTCTAGGAGTTCGGCAATAGCGGTGTAGTTTTGGGTATTTCGGACTATAAAATTTAGGCATGGTCTGGGTGCATATGCTGGTCTATTCTGATCGAGTTGTGCCTAGTTGGGGATGTAAGGACGTGGGAGATTTTAATAGTTAGTGACTCATGTGGGTTATAATGGAGTTGGACATGGTAGGCTGGGGTGTAAGTAGGATGTGTTGAAATTTGGGGGTTTATATGGTGCTAGTTATTCCAAGAGGGTTCTCATGGATGATAAAAGGGGACAACAACTGGCACTTCTTCTTTTCTCTTATTTTCCCAACCAATAGAACTAGATCGAATAGGCTTGCTAGTAGCTTGTAGTGCATCCACAGATTGGAGTTTTCTCAATTTAATACCTTGCTCTAGAAAGTCACCCATCTTGACTAACTCAAAAAACTTTTACCCCTTCATTTTATCGAAGTTGTACAACCCCAATTCCCATCCAAGGGGTCATGATGGCGCCTAATACCACTTGCTAGGCAGGCCAATAAATAACATAAATAAAGGGCAATTTTGAGCGTGAAATAACATGATATCATAAACAAAGGATAAAACTCAATGAAGTATAACAAGACTAGGTCCAATAATCATCTAACACCTCCTAGAACTGGAGTCACTAAGTACATGAGCATCTACAGAATTACTAAATACAACATCTGAAATAAATAAATAAATAATGCACTATTTGAACCAAATAAACAGTAGCAGACTATACGAAAGGTGACTCTAAGGCATGCGAATGAGAGTGCAACATTATCTCGAGTTCTTCTATCAAGAAAACTAATCCATCCTCTGGGTACCACTAGGTCCGACACCAAAATCTGCACGAGAAGTGCAGAAGTATAGTATAAGTACAACCGACCCAACGTATTCCGTAAGTGTTAGGCCTAGCCTCGATGAGGTAGTGATGAGGCTAAGACAAGACAACAACATATAACATGTACGGTTAAATAACGAGAACATAACTAGAGACTTAACAAATAAGATGACAAGTAAAGTAGCAAGTAAAATGACAAGATAGATATCAAGAGAGATAACGAGTGTTATAATAAGAAGAAATATAATGAGGAATAATGAAAGAAATAACTAAGGTAAACAACAATTTTTACTTCCACAAGCAACTCCAAACAAGCCTTTGAAAACAACCATGAAACAACAAAGACAAGTCCATAATCCGCATAGTTAAAGCAAGGAGCAAAAGGTAACATATCAATAGCACGGAACAGTCGTCGTGCATGTTCACTCTTCCTCACAAGTACGGAAGACACAACGTGTAATATTTCTCAAACTCACAGCACAAAAATACCCATCAACAATATCTCTCAACCGCACAATAGGGAAACACCCATTGTGAAATATCTCTCAACCTCATAGCACGGAAACACCCATCGTGCATATTCACTCATCTGCCAAGACCATGTAAAATCAGTAGCAAACAAGGTGAGGAGTAACAACAACATCAACAAGAGTACTTAAATATAACACACCACAAGAGAGATAACCATCACTTTTGCACCATTAGCCTAACCAATATTTCAAATATTTCTAATGCCCAGTATCTCAACAATTCCAACATAGCTATCAACATGAATAACATCAAGAATTCCATGATCTTATTTTAAAGCAAGTAAGACATGATACATAGAAGCAACATGACACAAATAAGGCTAATTACTTGCATGGTTAACCCATAGCAAACACATATACACTTGTCACCTTTTATATATGCCTCCCCCAACATATATTATAGCACGTAGCGACTAGACACAGTTACATTCTAATTTCCTCAAATGAAGGTTAACCAATACACTTTACCTCTTTCCGATACAAATTAACGGACACAACTCGAAACCCCACCAAGTCGATAGCACCTAACCCAACCCGCTAGGTAAGCAAAACAGTAAAATTTACTACTACAATGAGAAATCATCAGTATATTAATAAAACTGTAACAGAATTCAATACTATTACATGCTCAAGAATTGAATATATTAATTCTTGATGATACTTCCTTATCAAGTCAATCCGATACTCTACCGTCAACTCAACAAAATATGATATATCAACTCCACGTTGGTAAATCCATCTTGACAACCAAATCATCAAGTAATAATAAAGGCATTGATTAACATGTTAGATAAAATGCAACAAACCATGAAAAGTGCATGACACACATAAAGAAGTCATCTGCACAATCAAGAATGCTACTTTCATACCACCACACAAACATAATTAATAGAATTGCCCCCAATCCATCACATAACATCCTCACAATTCCATCCTTATTTCGTCACATGCTCAATGTTAATAAAGCCCACCCTTATTTCACCACATGTGCATATCACCACCTTCATTTTGCCACGTGGGCAACCCGAGAAAGACCTTGCGCACAACAATAGACACAATCACACGACAAAGACCTCATGCTTACACCCAAAATTAACATTTGCACGATAAAGAGCTCGTGCCACATGATTATCACAATTCCGCACAAAAGACCTCGTGCTACAATATTATCAGAATCAAGCCGCTCAACATGTCCACAAGTTCCATAGTCACAACAATGCAAGATAACAATTATCATCAAGAGGCATATCCACATAACTCATCAATAAAGTGCACAAGGACATGATAACAATAAAAATGCGGATAAGGCATGACTAAGGCTAAATCAATTATAACAACTAAGTTCAAGTAGTCATACAAAGGATCGCATATATATCACATAGTGCACATGTCCCAATCAAGGCACATCACAAGAATAAGTACGACTGTGTGTTCAAACCTACGTGTATCTATCTCCGAGGAAAATATAGCATAAGTCTCAAGATTTACTCATCATGTTCAAAACACGGTGCTAGTAGCCTCAACATTACTCTAGCATGGTTTATTGTGCTCACGTAGTCAATTAATGGAATAATACATAGAATCAAGTAGAACATATAACCAAATAAAGCATAGAGTGAGCTAGAATCTACCTCGAGCATGAATACCCATGGCACATGTATATACACTTGTCACCTCATATATACATCACCCCTCCCCC
>MCJB01049386.1:219045-232089 GCA_002018475.1 Nicotiana obtusifolia
CCCCCCCCCCCCCCCCCCCCAAACACACACACATGTAGCATCCAATAACAATTAGTAGGATAAATTCCATCAGCCAAAGCTAGGCATGAAACCTACCTTAATGAGCCCAAACCAAATCTATAAAATAGCCTTTCCTCTAAAAATCACCTTCGTCTGGGTCAAATCTAGCAAAAAATAACTCAGTAACATCAATTAATGCTAAAGGAATCAATTCCAATTAATAAAATTTCCATATTTATCCAATTCCCAAAAGGAACAAAAGTCAACCTGGCCCACACGGTCAAAACTCGAGCCCAATGGTAGATACCGACTACCCATAACACCATGAGTCCAAATATGTGATTAGATTTCAAAATCGAGTCCAACTGAATCTCAAATCCCCAAATTTTGTTATAGAAAAAGTTTTTCCAAAAAACCCCAATTTTACTCTTAGATTCACCAATCAAATGCCAAAATCAAAGATGAAATAATAAAAAAATAATCAAATCCGAGTATAAAACACTTAACTAATCTGAGTGAGTGAAAATCACCTCAAAAATTGCCTCAATCCGAGCTCCCATTCTCAAAATGAAAAATAATGGGTCCAAGCCCAAAATCACCATACAAACCTATTCAAACCATCAAACACAAATTTGAGATCGTTTACTCAATAGTCAAACCTTGGTCAACTCTTCCAACTTAAAGCTTCTAAACTGAGAATTACTCTCCCGAAATAATCCCAAACTTCCCGAAAATCTAAACCAACCATGTACACAAGTTTTAGCACATCATATGAAACTACTCAAGACCCTAAACCACCGAAGGGAATGCCAATATTCAAAACGACTGGTCGAGTCGTTATTTTCTCCCCCACTTAAATAGGTTCGTCCTCGAACGTGCCAAGAGTCATTCCAAAGCCGTCGAATCACTGTATAAAATCACCATACACATACCCATGGGCAATCCCACATCACCACAATCTATAAAAGCCTATTAGCACAATCCTGACTGAAGATTCTTTATTTAGCCTTAATCCATCAACCATAGAACCAAATTCCAACATTCGAAATTCCTAGTACGATTCGATTGCCGCATACACACATTATATCAATATCAGCAAGTTGTAGAAATTATAAATATATTATGAATATATAACCACGAGACGTAACCCATCGTCTATATGCTCGTTGCAATATTTCTGACCACATTAGCTACCCATTACCAAACCCGGTATCAGCAACATATCTCCTATAAAATAAAAATTTGTTCTAAACATTCGTACACTGGAAACGATGAAAGAAACATGTAGAAACTCATAACCACTCACTGAATGAACAAGTCATGGAGCTCACTCGCCCGATAAGCGCCATTGTCAAATTCTAAGATAACTAATGACATTATCCTTCTAAACATACCTCAACTAAATCCGATAGCACTAATTCTAGGTCCAATAACCCAATATCACCCGGTACAAGCTGCTTGACTGACATGCCACACTCAATGCCACCTAGAGCCACATATGACACAATTCGCACCCAACAAGCAACAACTTGAATATAACTGACGATAGAAAGAAAACAGAATGAAAGAACTATTCGACAAGTCCAACAAGTACAAACCCAATGGCACCACACTATGAATCAGTCCCACAAGGGAGAAGAAAAACATACGAAATGACCATAAAGAATCTCATCCTAACATAGCCTCGTTGCGGCATGTAGATTGGTCCAACTTACCTATCCACATGGAATACCTATCGACCCATAAATCTCATAATCATCAACCACACGTGTATCAATAACAAATATGCGAAATGCATGACCACTACCATAGAAAGACGGTTAGCACAATATACCACAGAAAAGAAAACCATAACCAAGGCGCAATAAACTTCAATACCCCAAGAGCTATCTCGCTCGAATTTCACCACAAGGTCTAAACATGACAACATCATACACGTGAATAGCCAAGAAAATCTCACAACCCATCATAGCATAAGAGAGCAACATATGAAATAAATTAGGGCACGAATAACATCCTCTCCACCCGATGACACACCCAAAGTAAGCGATGCGCAAGAGTGAGCAAACCCGATCTGATGTAGGATACATATTCTCATTAAAACTACCAACGGGACCCCAAATCAATCCCGATCATCCAAAATAGGTTAATAACCTTCCAAAAGTCGATAGTGACCTATTCATAACACATACAATCAGCTGCCAAACCCTTAACACATCTTCACAATTCGCAATCAAGTAATAGCCTGCTTATGAGAACATCCGGTCTCTAAACTTCAAGCATACAAGAATCTCCATATCTGATCTTTAACTCTTCCTTTAAAATAACTAACTCATCACTCATACACAATCACCTCATGAGTAATAATCCCACAAATCTACCCCACCACGCTACAAAACCTGAACAGCAACAGTCAACAACTATGTGATTGCCGTAGTATTTGTCAAGCATCTGCAAATCAGTACACAATGAAACTTCCACAACACACACTCTTTTAAAGCGACACAAGACAGTTATAAAATCCTATAAACATTTGAAATCTCCCATTCTATCTAAAACTCATTACCTTCTTTTCAATACTGAACGTGCAACCTTTTCCATGTAAATCTCAATCCCACACGGCGCATCGTATTTATGTGGTGACTTGTGAAAATACAAAAATCTCATAATCAACTTTGAATCACAAGTAGGATAAACATCCCCATCAACCTGAAAACTTCTACTTAACCCAATCCAAAAGAACATCATAACATGCAGTTGACCTTCTATACTCGTAGAAGACATCAACCTCGAACCATGGTCCAAACAGTCACGAAATCATCGAAATCCACTAGCACCTAGCCAAGTAATCATAACTGTGTCTATCTAAATCAACCAAGTCACACAAACTGCCAAACCCAAAAGTAACTCAAACCGGAATGCTCACACTGAAGAGACCTTCTGCGAATTCGAAGCTATTTCTTGTACTCTCTAATATATCCATGTAGAGTCAATAATGATATAGAAGTATTGCAAGTCTCAACGCCATCCAATACAGATCTGAAGTCCTAGCCATAAACAAATCCGAAAATCTTTAAATACAACATATAAATCTTAAACCCATTAGAACCTTCTTAATACTCACAGACTCCGCTCCAATCGCTGATGCACAACCAATATGCACCGGAAAACGTGTGCTCCTCCAGCATATGAATAGTCAAAAGAAACAACCAAGAAATTCCTTTTCCTTGCACACAACAGCCACAATCATTATCAAACTCAAATCATGCCAAGATTTCCATATACCCATAAAGTATAGTACACTCTGCCTCCAGCAAATCCCTTGCTCGAATCATCCTCGAAGTCATCTTCTTAAGGTCTTAACTAATCCATGAGTATGCCTTAGTCTAAAACTAATATAACACATAAACATGCAATCTCATTATCGATAGTAGAATCCCCCACTTGGCTCGAAGCCACATAACATAAAATCTATAATCCATAGTACTCTTCCTTCCTAGCTACCCCAATCTCGTGTACTCAGTGGAATACTCCATAAACTCATGTAACACTAGTCATAAAACATCCCAAAGATTCTGCCATGTGCACACTCTTCCCCAACTATAATAGTATAGCAAAGACCTTGTGCCACAATATCATCACAGTTGCACATGTAAAGCCCCATATATTTTTATAGTTGACACAGGCTATTTATATAAATTTTAGAGGATAATAGAGTCAATGGAGTACGTGCAGGTTCACACGAGGGGATAGAGGTGATAGAAAAATGATAATGTATGTCTAGTGCAAGTTGAAGTGGTTGGGAGTGTCAAAATAGCAAAAGTAAGTAAAAAATTTAAGTTAAAAAAGTTGGTTGAAATTGGAAAAATAGCACGTTTAGGCTCTAACGCATGCTCAACGCGCAAACGGGAAACTGAGTTGGCAAGAAAAAAACTAGCGCATTTAGGTTATAATGCACGCTCAGCGTGTCCTAGGAAATTTTTCCTAAACAAAGATAGCACATATTGCGCACACGCCGCATGCCCGCGGTGAGGTCCTCTGTATTTTGTAAATACATGAGCGGGGATAGAGAAAAATAAAAGGATTTCAAGGCTAGGGCTTTTCTCTCCACCATCTATCCGACCAAGGCTTCAATACACGCTTAAGGTGAGTTTTAAGTGTGTTTTTATGATGATTTCACTTCTCAATCACTAGTTATAATAGGGTTTTGTCTTGGATTCTATACGATTTCCTCAAAAATTCAAGAACACCCCAAAGTTGGCTTTCAAGATTTTTGCTACAAGAGGTAATCCTTTACCCTTTAACCTACATGCATGGATTGTTAGTGAATATATGAGCAAGAAATAAGTATTAGCACTTATTGGATGGTGATTGAAAGCCGTAAGTGCCTAAACTAAATTATTGGGTGTTGTAGAGATTTTGTAATGAGTTAATAAGTAAATTTGGTTGGATGTGAGTTCAGTGATGATTGTAATGTTACTAAAGAATGCAGTTAGTAGATCAAGTATGTTGTAGTATCTCTTGTTTGTTGGAAAGAGGGATTGTTAGATGAATAAATACCATTACAAGAGGTGGTAGAATGTTATGCACTCTAAGTGTTTGATAAAATGCCTAAATAACCTAAAACATGGAAATGTTTACTAATATTGTTCCAATTGAATTATGTTGATGTAGATTGAAATTGTAAGAGTAGTGGGAGGTTGTAGGATCACTAAAGAGCTTAATCAAGGTATGTTGGCTAAATTTCTTCCGTACAATCGGATTCCATGATTTCCTTGTGAACTCCAAGTATCGTTACTCAAGTTCTATTCCTATTTTTTGGATTGATTCTAATGATTGATTCACCCAAATACTTATGTACTCAAGTAATGTTCATATTTCCCCCATTATATTATGATATACTTTGGGAAAAACATTTCAAGTATGATTGATGTATCAAATGCTTATGATTTCAATTCACGTTTTAATTGCAAATCGCTATCCTCCCCTACTTTGAAGTAATTCAATGTGTTTAAAGCTCTTATGTACTCATGTATTTGAAGCTATGATTTTTCAGTGTTTTAAATATCATTGATGTCTTATGATGACCCGTGGAAAGTGAATGATGTAAACGTATGATGTAGAAATGTGGCCATTGTGCCAAAATGAGAATGATGATGTATGTCCCAAGACACAATGGAAAGAAAAAAGGTTTTACAAAATGCTCTATATGAAATGTTTTTGGGAGTATCATTATGACACCGAGCAAGGGTGGGTTGTAAAGGCCTAGCCCGAAACTACATGTGCCGGTGTAGGAGATGAATGGGGGACAGAACCCCTTAACACTATGATGAGATTCTTTCCCCTTAATTGGGATGAGTTGATTACTAGGAAAGACCATGTTTTTCCACAGAGAATTGTGGTGAGACAGCCTAGGCGATCGCGCCGAGATCGGACGCTATGTCGCACACATGGTGGTTTTATGGTACCACATCAACCCACATTGATCGATAAATGCGCCAAGCATGAACTGCAATCCTTCATTGATTGCTTCACTGGGTACCACCAGATCTAGATGGACGAAGAGTTCATAGAAAAGAACCTCCCAAAGGGTATTTTCGTTAGCAAATTTCGGGCCACTATAAATAGACGGGAATCATTTTTTAGGTCTTATTTTTTTATTTTTTTTGAGTTGCAGCCGTTGTAATTTACTGCTTTTGGTAATTGTTGACCAATTTGGATTAACTCTACTCAGAAAATATCTTGGCATACAGAGGTGATATGCAGTTAAATCAGATAAATGATCAAGGATATTCGCAAGTAAAGATGAAATGTAAAATCCAACAACACACTGGCCAGATTCCGTCACGTTTACATATCAGTTCCAAACCACTGATCAGTATTTTCAATATCTGCGTGTACACCATCAAGAGAGAAACATGAGAAGGTGACCCTAGGGGGATGGATCCATATCCACACTCAAGCATGGCAAATTCAATGTGCTGCTAACCCAGCATAATCACAGGCTTAATATCATACACCGCCTGTCGCGGTCACCGGCATAACAATACAATCCGCCCAGCGTGGTCACAAGCATATCAACACAATCCACCCGGCATGGTCACAGGCATAACAACATAATCCATCCGGCGTGGTCACAGGCATATCAACACAATCTGACCGGTGTGGTCACAGGCATCCAGTCCAATCACAACATACAAGAGAAATAAAGAAGTATACATGTATGAAACGAGTGAAGAACAAATCTCATGCTCCTGGACTGGCATAAACGACATGCTAATGTGTAGGCATGTGCAAGTGTTCTATCATAGCTCAAACCGGAAATTTTCATCAAATAATAACATTAATCGGTTCATTTGGGGATTAAACCTCTGTGTGTCCTCAAACATGGCTTAAATAGTTCACAACAATGTTACAAATGTGCGAAGCATCATAGCTTAAGGTTTAACAGTCAAATTCTAGGCTTATGAGAGCCCGAGCACAACTCGAACATGAATAAATAATCCTGGTACCCACACATGGGTTCGTGCCCATGCATGTGTGCACCCAATAGCATGTAGCTATTACAATAATTCAGGCAAATAGTGCCTCAACCGAGTTTAAATAACATACTTACCTCAAACAAATCAAATCACGCTGCAAGCCCTTCCCATGCGTATCGACCTCCGGAAGGCTAGAATCTAACCAAAAATAACGTAATACTATCAATACAAGCTATATGAATTGATTCCAAATGATAATGAGATCCTTAACCAAAGTCAAAAAGTCAACCCGAGCCCACGTCTCAGGATCCAAAAAGAATTTACAAAATCCGAACACCCATTTAATGGTGAGTCCAACCATACTAAAATTATTCAAATCCGACCTCAAATCGCCTTTCAAATCGCCAAAATTCGGACTAAGAAGTTTACCATATTTCCCCAAATTTTCCAACTCCAATCATTAATTAAATGACAAAAATAACAATGGATTCATGTATAACAACCAAAATCGAGTTAGAATCACTTAACCCAATCAACTCCTCAAAAATCCCTTCAAGAATCGCTCAAATCTGAGGTCTCTAGCTCAAAATATAAAAAATGGGTTCAAAACCTCATTTTTTGAAATTTATCTCTGCTGCACAATTATCGGCTTTCGCGATCGCGGACCAACAATCGATCGCAAAGAAAAACTCTGCCCAGCTCACAAATCCACTTTCTCGATCGCCTGAACCCAGTTGCGAACACGGAGAACCACCTTCCCAAGCTTATGCGATCCCGATCCACCACTCGCGAACGCAAAGAACGTTGCATGCCTCCCCAGCTACCTCACTTCCTCATACGTGAACGCGACCCACTCTATGCGTTCGCGAAGCACAATTTCCTCAACTTCCGCAATCACGTCCCTTACTTTGTGAATGCAAAGAGAAGAATCCAATAGTCCTCAATGACCATTCGCGATCATGGACTTATCCTCCCGATCGCGAAGAAGGAAACCAGAACATAGAAAATCAGCAGTCTTCTAAATCCAAATTCCAAATCCGTTAACCATCTGAAATCCACCCGAGGACCCCGGGAGCTCAACCAAACATGCCAACAAGTCCTAAAACATGATACGAACCTAGTTGAGGCTTCAAATCACATCAAACAATATCTAAAACACGAATTGTACCCCAATTTAAGCCTATTGAAACTAATGAATTTTCAACTTCTAGCATTGATGCCAAAACCTATCAAACCAACTCCGATTGACCTCAAATTTTGCACACAAGTCATAAATGATACAAAGGACCTATTCCAACTTCCAAAACAAAAATCTGAGCCGGGTAACCACAAAGTCAACTCTCGGTCAAACTTCTCAACTCTCCAAACTTCAATTTTTCCAACTTTCGCCAATTCAAGCTAAAATCACCTACGGGCCTCCAAATCAATATCCGGACACACTACTAAGTCCAGCATCACTATATGGTATCGGAACCATCAATACTCCATTTCAAAGTCATTTATGCATAAGTCAACATCTAGTCAACTCTTTCAACTTAGGCTTCCTATCTTGGGACTAAGTGTCCCAATTAATTTCAAACATTCCCGGAACCCAACCAACCACCTTAGCAAATCACATAACAACATATGAGCATAGATTAAGCAATAAATTGGAGGAACAGAGCTACAATACTCAAAACAATCGGCCGGGTTGTTACAGTTTCTTATTTATCCTTGTTCATGCTTTAATTTTATAATTAATGGTTGCAAGCATTAATTCATGGCTTTCTGGCTTGGTCTTTACTTGAGAAAGAGGGATCTAGTCTATGAAAACTTGGCTAACAAGAAATTGGGATAGTTAAGGATTTGACTAGCCTAATAAAAAGGTTTGAACTAGAGATAGGGAAGACCCGACTTGATCTCATCATATCAACTATTTGGCTTGATACCCATTTGGGCTTGAGAAAGCCAAATTGGGCAAAATCACTCTATAATACACCCCAATCACTAAAACAAGTGTTAACGTAATAAACCCATTAGGCTAACACCTAGGCGAAGGTAACATCCTAGGCCTTTTACCGATTTTAAAACAAAAAAAAATAATTAATCAATTTCTAGTTTCATTTCTCAAGTTAATAATTGATAGTATAGCTTATAGAAGTAATTTGCAAAACCATCTTGTTTGGAAGTGTATTTAAGCTATTTCTTCTACACACATCAAGTGTATATTCTAACACCCACATTTAGCTCCCTGAGGAAATCGACCCCGACTCATAGTTAGGTAATATTCTTCCAACTACCTCTTCCACTCATTGTTGAGTGTGGATTGGGAGTGGATCACTACCTCAACTATATCAGTCGTTTCATAGCACAGTCAACAGTTATATGTGAACCAATCTTTAAGATACTGAGAAAGGATGTTGCAACAAGTTGGACTGAGGAATGTCAAAAAACGTTCGATAAAATCAAGGAGTACATGTCCAAACCTTCTGTGTTGGTCCCACTAAAGCCCGGGAGACCTTTATTGCTGCACCTATATGTGTTGGACGGAGCATTTGGATGCGTATTGGGGCACCATGTCAAGACCAAAAGGAAGGAGCAAGCAACATATTATCTCAGAATTTGAGGTACTATTTTGTTCATACACCACATACCACATATCAAGAATGAACCCCTTAAAGTATATTTTCCAAAAACTTATGCCTACTGGCAAACTGGCAAAGTGGCAGATACTACTAAGTGAGTTCGACATCATATATGTGACAAAGAAAGCAGTCAAGGGGCAAGCATTGGTCGACCACCTGGCAGAGAATCCTGTGGGTGGAGAGTACAAACGATTAAAAACGTATTTTCCAGACAAAGAAGTGTCCTTCATTGGAGAAGATATCGCCGAAGCATATGACGGTTGGAGAATGTTCTTTGATTGAGCCGCGAACTTTAAGGGAGTGGGAATTGGAGCAATCCTAGTATCAGAAACCAGTCAACATTATCTGGTATCCACCAAGCTCAGTTTCCCATACACCAACAATATGGCAGAATATGAGGCTTGTATCTTTGGACTTAGGTTGGCCATCGACATGAACATTCAAGAATTATTCGTAATCAGAGATTTAGACTTGCTAATACATCAGGTACTTGGGGAATGGGCCACCAAGAATCCCAAGATATTACCATACTTACATTGTGTGCAGGATTTAATCTAGAGGTTCACAAAGATATAATTCAAGCATGTTCGTAGAATCCAAAACGAGTTCGCAGATGCACTAGCCACTCAATCTTCCATGATACAACATCTAGACAAGAAATATATTAACCCTATCCCAATAGAAATCCACAAGCAACTTGCTTACTGCACTTACGTCAAAGAAGAGTTTGACAGGAATCCAAGGTTTCACGATATCAGGGAGTATTTGGAGAAAAGAGAGTACCTGAAAAACGCTACACACACTTAAAGTGCAGGCGTCAGAGGTTAGCTAACCATTTCTTTTACTGCAGATGAATTCTATACAAAAGGACTCCCGACTTGGGTCTCCTAAGATGTGTCGATGCCAAGGAAGTATTTAGGCTGCTCGAGGAGATACATGCCGGAACCTGTGGACCTCACATGAATGGCTTCATTCTAACCAAAAAGATATTAAGGGAAGGATATTTTCGGATGACCATGGAAATTGACTACATCAAGTACGTGAAGAAATGTCACCACTACCAGATACAATGATACGAGTACACCACCCAATGAACTCAATTTGACGTCGTGGACTTTCTCCGCCTAGGGCATGGATGTCATCGGACATATCGAGCCAGCTGCCTCCAACAAGCACAAATTTATCTTGGTGGCCATAGACTATTTCACAAAATGGGTCGAAGCCACCTCCTACAAAGAAGTGACTAAAAAGGTCGTAGCAGATTTTGTTTGGGTCCGAATTGTCTGCCAGTTCAGGGTGCCTGAATCAATCATTACTGACAATGCCGCCAATCTCAATCGTGATCTGATTAAATCCATGTGTAAAAAATTCAAGATTAAACACTGAATTTCTGCATCATATAGGCCACAAATGAATGGAGTCGTAGAAGCCGCCAACAAGAACATTAAGAAGATATTAAGGAATATGGTGGACAATTACAAGTAATGGCACGAGAAGCTACTGTTTTCTCTACTCGAATACCGTACCACAGTCCGAATCTCAACTAGGGCAACCCCTTATTTGTTGGTCTACGATACTGAAGTTGTTATAGTCGCCGAGGTAGAAATTCCTTCCCTGAGAATCATACAGGAGGCCGAGCTAAGCGATGCAGAATAGGTACAGAGCCTATACGGACAATTGGCTCTCATTGATGGTAAGAGGATGAACACGGTGTGTCACAGTCAACTCTACTAGAATAGAATGGTGAGGGCTTTCAACAAGAAGGTTAGACCGAGACAATTCATACCATGGCAATTGATGCTGAATCAGATTTTTCCACATCAGGATAAAGTGAAAGGAAAATGCTCACCTAATTTGCAAGGTCCTTACATGGTCATCGAATGCTAACAGGAGGGGCACTCATACTAGTAGAAATAGATAGAGAGATATGGCCAAACCCTATCAATTCAGACTTCGTCAAGAGATATTATGTTTGAGATTGTTTTTGCACTTTCTTTGAAGTAACATGAACCACGCTTGACCTGATTCCCGCTGAAGAGGGGATATGTAGGCAGCCGTGTGAGTTTGGTCACATTACAATAAAATCGTCACTCCCCTCTATGGTTGGAAACTGGGGCAAGATTTTGAGATTCGAAGAATTAATGTCATTACGTCAAGGATCGCCGAAAGAGTATCGTTGGAGGTAGACATCAAAACTGGGGCAAAATTTTGAGGGAATCCTCAAAATTCCAGGATAAGGATGTCGCAATGTCTCAAAAGCATGCCACGGTTTATTATTCGACAAAAATTATTATTTTTACACATAAAATATTTTTATTCATCATCATACATATTTCAAACAACTACATTTCGTACAACTAATTTATCACAAATGCACATTTTCAAAGTTTCACTTTGGTAAATGCCAAATGCTACCCATGGTAACCCAAGCACAAAGCATCAAGATAGGAGCAAGGGCGAAATGAGAATTGGAAGAATGAACCAACTTTCCCCCAACTTAAAAAATTTCTTTGGGTGCAGGCATAACAGATGCAACATTATCAAATGTATTTGGAAGGGATGCACAACAAAGACTGATATCTTCACATAGATAGCTGCTACCAAGCCTAAATGCGCGAAAGATAAGAATCCCTTCCCTCTCTCACATTTACTTAGGGCTAAGAACTACCCTAATTACATTGCATGAGGCTAAACACTGCTTCCATCTTTGCACATGGCTAAGCACTGCCTTTCTCTGCATAAGACTAAGCACTACCCTCATTACATTGCATGAGGCTAAGTACTGCCCCCATCACTGTTAAGTTAAATGATGCCTTTCTCTGCATAAGGCTAAGCACTGTCCTTATTACATTGCATGAGGCTAAGCACTGCCTCCATCATTGCATAAGGCTAAATGCCACCTTTCTCTGCATAGGGCTAAGCATTACCCTCATTATATTGCATGAGGCTAAGCACTGCCTTCATAATTGCATAAGGCTAACCGCTGCCTTTCTCTGCATAGGGCTAAGTGCTGCACTTATTACATTACATGTGGCTAAGCACTACTTCCATCATCGCATAAGGATAAACATTGCCTTCATTCGCATAGGGCTAAGCGCTACCCTCATTATCCGCATAGGGCTCAGCACTGTACAGGGCTAAGCACTGCCTTCTTTCATTGTCGCATGTGGCTAAGCATTGCCAAATTCCTCTATCGAACAATCAATACCGCTGCATCTTTGCATTTCATGGGCTGAAATATCACTACATTTTCCAAAGGCGTCATAGTCCGAAGGAACCATCTTCATAGCCTAAAGACACCATTTCACAGCCCAAGGATCTCAAACTGCATATCATTATTCAAAGGCATCATACTCCGGAGGCACCATCTTCATGGCCCGAGGACATCATTTCATTGCCTGCGAATCCTTTATCATACGCCTCATGGCCCAGGACGTCATGGTCTAAGGACATCGTCCTCATCGTCCGAAGACAATTCTTATGGTCAAAAAGGAATTTGCATCATGTTTAAATTTTGCAATAACTATATATTCGTGTGCATCGTGTTTTAATTTTTGCAGGCAACTTGGGAGGTAATCGTCTACAAACAGGAGCAATTCTTGCTCCGATTTCCGTTCAAAACGTTCACATTCCTTGATTGTCCCCAAAAGTAACCGATAACCGACAATTGATTACCTCTTTGTCCCTTGCATCCATAACATTCAATTTCGTATTCATAACCTTCACCAAAAATTATCAACTATTTATGACACTACCCTTTTCATAACGACTCCATTTTATATAATTGTATTTGCATTTTTTCATAACGACTCCAAACAACCCATTAGCAAACCCGATCGGGATCCATTAAGCGACCTACCCCATCTCCTTTCTAAAATTCCTGGCCATTGATTTCTCACGATTAACGGCCCAAAACCATTCCCCCCCCCCCCCCCCCC
>MCJB01049387.1:0-40707 GCA_002018475.1 Nicotiana obtusifolia
AGCTTCATTGAACAAGCAAGCCCAATCCACGGCACTCATTGCGGCCTGGTCTTCTTCAGTCACCAAGCAGTGGAGATAACTAGCTACGCCTACCGGTGCACCTAGTGCTCGGGCATCCTCGGGGACAGTGAAGGTTATCACCCTCCTCTGATCAGGGTTCGAGCTCGGAGCGGGGAATTTATCAATCAATTTGATACCAGCCGACACCCCACTCGTCTCGGCTGGGGGACTCCTTCTAGGGACCTCGAGGCCGAAAGTATCAGCCGACGGCACCCCGTCGAAAAATTCTTCAAAGGTCCCAGCTGTGACCGGCACCTTGCTCGGTGTGTGCATCCTTGCATCTTGGGCATCTTTCATAGTTGCCTCTGAAAAGGAAGGTGAATGCACCATCTCCGGAATGTCTGAGGATCTTTGTGTCGCCTCTGTGTTGGCCCGGTCCCCGATCCTTGCTCCCACTTCGACATCCTCTCCTTGGGGAGCACCGGTCTCTTCCACGCTCGGCTTGGGGACTGCCCGAGGGGATTTGCCGTTTAGGGTTTCGGGGCTCTTTTCCCCCTTAGAATCATCGCTCAGTTGAATGGAAGGGTCAGTGGTTGTGACCTTACGGGCCATCATCTTTCTCCTGCCCTTCTTCTTTTCGGGCTCAACATGATCGGAGCCCTTTTTCTTTTTCTTCCTCCTTCTTTTCCCGATGTGGAAAGGGAGCGAGGAACTGCCCCACCGGTAATAGCCGACCTCAACTCGGCATCCAAAATGTTCAAAGGGCTGAGTGTTGGTATCGATTGTCTTGGAATATATGAACGTCACTGAAGCTCACCTTGATTCTTGGCCTCCCAAAGGCCTTTCGATATCTCTCTCCAGGCTCGTTCAGAATAGGACCTTTGGGCCACAACCTTCCTGACCCACTCCTCGAGGTGCTGAATCGTGGCCGGGACTGGGTAACAGCTGCATCTCACAATACATCGGTTAAACATTGGAAGAAAGATAATGCGTGATCTTAAGAAAAGAGATACTTACGCTTCATGTTCCACTTCTCAGGGAACGGCATATCATCGGCAGGGATCAGGTCAGAAGTCTTGATTCGGACAAATCGGCTCATCCAGCCCCGGTCCCTATCTTCATCGATGCTCGAGAAAGGAGCCTTGCTGGCCCGACGAGCGAGTTTTATCAGCCCCCCTCGGAACATCCGGGGACTGTATAATCGGAGTAGATGGTCGATGGTAAAAGGGTGCCCCCCTTCGACCTTACCCACAAAAAATGAAAGAGATAAATTATACGCCACACGGAGGGATGGACTTGACCTAGAGTGACGTTATATCTCCTACAAAATTCAATGATTATAGGGTCTATAGGACCTAATGTGAACGGATAGGTATATACACTTAAATATCCCTCCACATGTGTAGTAATAGCTTCATTGGGGGAAGGGATTACCACATCTTTGTCGGTCCAATGGCATTCAGCCTTCACCCTTTCAAGATGTTTTTGAGTGATCGAGCTAATGTACTGCGAGACCAGTTCGCCTCGGCCAGGCACCGGGGAAGGCTTCTCGACTTTGAAATCGGAGCCTATGAAGCACCCTACTGGTATAAAGGCTTTTAATGGAGGTTCCATGGAGGGTTACTCAGTATGGATGGGCTCAGCCTCTTCAACAGACTGGGAAGGGGAAGGTTGTTGTTTCTAGGGAACTGATTTAGAAGTTTTGGCCATGACGATTGAAGTAGCAGAAGCGAGAAGCAAAGGAGAAGAGAGGTTTTTCCGGTGAAGAAGACTAGAAGAAACAAACTATTTAGCAACGTGAAAGTAAAGAAATAAACTCACAGAAGGGAGGAAGCATTTATACTTTCCCAAAAAGCGACGGTACAGAACACGAGGTGAAAAAATATTAAATGCGCGCATTAAATGCGCACAGAAGGTACAGGGCTCTGCAAACGAGACAGGGAATGATTTTTTGTGTCAATGGTCATGTACGTCACGGCACTGCCGTCACACAAAGGGTCCTTTTAGGGTTGAACGATTTGATGACTCTGACTTCGTGGCACGCTTAATGGAGATATTGATTACTTAGCTAAAAAGCTCGAAGAATGACGGTGCATATCGTTTTTTGTCCTTACTCTCCAATAAACGAGGGGACTATTGATTGGGTCGAATACGATCGATTGCTCGAGAATAGTCGAGTCCGGACACAATGCAAGACCGGGTTGCCTCGATTCGAGGTCAGCAAGTCGAGCACGAAATTGGAACAACCGAAACGGGGTGACCGACATTGGCCGACGAAAGCACATCTCGTAAGAAAAGATCAGTTTCGACCGGATATTTCGTGGATTCCTGATATTTCGGCGGGAGAGAATATCTCAACCGTCATAGACGTTAAGCCACCATTTTAGAGATATCAAATCCCTTAATTGAAGGGATTTTATCTTGTAATTAGGGTTTTTACCATATTAAGGAGTCTTTCTTTTACCTATAAGAAGGGTATCTACCTTCATTGTAAGAGACAAGACATACGAGAGAAAATACTAAGAACTGTTACTGTTTATCGAATTCTATCCTCTTTATTGAATTTCATCATCAGCTATTCAATTACTGTGGTTTGGCTATTCCGTTTTTATTTATTATATTTCAATTATTTGTCATTATATTTTACGTTGTATCAAATTGATTCACACGTCCTTAGCACTACGAACAAATTCAATTGTTACTCGGATTTAAGGGTAAACAACGTTCGAATAGAATTCCTTGTTTTGTTACCATTAAAGGTATGAGCTCCTCGATGAAGGGAATACATAATATAACTGGATTAGTAAGGTCTTTTATTAATAAAAGGAACTTGAGGCTGACAAAGATGAATTTTCTATAGAGGTTCTAACTTCAACATTGGAGAGTTTGAAGCTAATTCTTAATTTTTCGCAGTTATTAGCTCTAAAGCCTTATTTGATTTTTTTCAAAGAATTTGGTTGGAATGAGTTCTTCTTGTATGCGGTTGAAATCTGCACCTGTATCAAATAAAGCAATGATATCCAAAATATCCAAGCAAGGAACACTCTGATTATTTTTTTTCCTCTCTAACAATCAAGTGCAGAGATCACTCCTATCTAATTAACCCACACCTTATAATACACCTACGAGGGCATACGTATAACAAAGACAATGATCAAGTGGTATGGTACAAAATTGCAATAAATGCTCAAAACTTTCTTATTTGCGGGATACAAGCATGTATTATGAAAGTTGAAAGCATACCAGAAGTCCATGTAATCATAGATTCACATGAATCATAACAATATTCGTTTCCTTCAATGTTACAACAAGAGGCCAGGGTCTCAAAATACCAGAGACGAAAACTGGTGCACAAAAGTGAAAGGAGATTAAAATAAAGAATTTGCAGTGAGAAGGCAAAAGAATTTGCAGTGAGAAGGCAACAGGCGTGCCCAACAGGGTCTCTCAAAAGCTTGGTCAAACTGGCTCTTAATTCTCCCCCCTCCCCCTCCTCTCCCCCCACATAATACATTAAAACGCAGAAGGGGGAGCTTGGACGGAGTTTGGTGGGGAGAAGGGGGCCGAACCTTTGTACCGAAAAATTACAATTGTATAAAAGGTTAAATTTTATTTTGTTGTACATATATTCGATGATGAATCTCCTCTAGCTTCTTTGCATTTTTACTTTTTTATTTTTTAAATCCCTTGTTGAAAATTATGCCTCTGCCATTAAGAGGTAGTGTTCACTAAGAGAAGAATTTACCTAATATATTTTTTTGGGGTCTTTCCAGTTCGGGTTCATACCAGGTCGTTCGACTACGGAAGCTATTCACCTTATTAGGAGGTTGGTGGAACAATACATGGATAGGAAGAAGGATTTGCACATGGTATTTACTGACTTGGAGAAAGTGTATAACAAGGTCCCTAAGGAGGTGCTCTGGAGATGTCTGGAAGCAAAGGGTGTGCTGGTAGCTTACATTAGAGCGATCAAGGATATGTATGATGGAGCTAAGACTCGGATTAGGACTATGGGAGGCGACTCGGAGCATTTCTCGATTGTCATGAGGTCACACCAAGGATCTGCGCCTAGCCCATTCTTATTTGCCCTGGTGATGGATCTACTGATGCACCATATTGAAGGGTAGGTGTCATGGTGTATGTTATTCGCTGATGACATAATTCTGATTGATGAGACGCGAGGCGGTGTTAACGAGAGGTTGGAGGTATGAAGACAGGCCCTCGAATCTAAGGGTTTCAAATTGATAAGGACTAAGATAGGGTACCTGGAGTGCAACTTCAGCGCTGAGTCGAGGGAAGTAGGCATGGACGTGAGGCTTGGATCACAGGTCATCCCCAAGATAGGTAGTTTCAAGTACCTTGGGTCGGTTATACAGGGGGACGGAGAGATCGATGAGGACGTCACACACAGTATAGGGGTGGGGTGGATGAAATGGAGGCTAGTATCTGGAGTCCTCTATGACAATAAGTGCCATCGATACTCAAAGGTATGTTTTATAGAGCGGTGGTTAGACCGACCATGTTGTTTGG
Source organism: Nicotiana obtusifolia (assembly GCA_002018475.1). Classification (NCBI taxonomy): domain Eukaryota; kingdom Viridiplantae; phylum Streptophyta; class Magnoliopsida; order Solanales; family Solanaceae; genus Nicotiana; species Nicotiana obtusifolia. The sequence goes on from MCJB01049387.1 coordinate 4,528, forward strand.
GGTAGAGTGTTGGCCGGTTAAGAACTCTCATATCCAGAAGATGAAGGTAGCAGAGATGAGGATGTTGAGGTGGATGTACGGATACACTAGGATGGATAAGATTAGGAATAAAGATATTTGGGAGAAGGTGGGCGTGGCCCTTGTAGATGACAAGATGCGGGAAGTGAGACTCAGATGATTCGGACACATGCAGAGGAGAAGTCTTGATGCTCCGGTGAGGGGGCGTGAACGGTTGACTTTAGTGGGTACGAGAAGAGGTAGAGAGCGGTCTAAGAAGTATTGGGGAGGGGTGATCATGCAGGACACGGTACGACTGCAGATTTTCGAGGACATGACCTTTGATAGGAAGGTGTGGAGGTCGAGCATTAGGATTGTAGGCTAGGAGGTAGTCAAGCTTTTTTCTACTTCGTACCGAGGGTGAGGCTGGTTTGATAGGGTTGATCTTAGACGGCTTGTGGTTAATGTTGTGTCCAAACTATCCTTTCTGTTTTTCATTGCTCCGGACCTTAATTATTGGTTATTGTGATTGCATGTCATCTATTTTATGGTTTTTATCATACCGTTACTATTTCTATGTTTTCTGTTGACGATACTGATATATTGTCTCTTCTTGTTTTCTTCCCATCTTCCTGAGCCGAGGGCCTATCGAAAACAATCTCTCTGCCCCATTGGGGTAAAGGTAAAGTCTGAGTATACATTAATCTCCCTAGACCTTATTTTATAGGATTTTACTGGATCGTCGTTGTTGTTATATTTTTTTAGGGTGTCATTTAGGATTTAAAGTTTTAAACCATGGCTGTACAGGACCTTTTCCCACTTCACCGACAAATATCTTATTTTCATTTCCATTCATGTTACCACAGTCAATAAACAGGATAAGGTCTCAAAAGTCAAAACATCATAGACGAGAATATAAGGGTCAATTGGGTCAAAGACAAAGTTATATATGGACTATAATGCATGACTTAGGAACAGATATTAGTAATACCAGTATTAATAGCATGTGAATTATTTTTTATCGATCGTTTGATTTATTGCACTAAAACTGAATATATAAAGTATCATTTAAATTATTTGTTTACTTTATAAACTAATAAAATAATAAATTTACAATTATAATCTTGAATATTTAGTCTTCATAAGCTTCTAGAAAAAAGGCAAATAATAGCTTTGTCTTTTTGGTGGTTTATCCATATATAGCTTATATATGGGTTCGTTATTCCATATTGATGGTGGGATAAGATAATACATCAATTGGTGTATGAAATAATATTTGGATTAGTTATCCTAGATTTTATAAATAGGATATTGATATTATATAGTCGCTCTCAAAATAATAGTCAAAAAAATATATTTTTATATATTTTTGTATATATATATTTATGTATGTTATATACAAAAAATATACATATATACACTTTGCGCCTACCGAACGTAAATAATTTTAGCCAGGGGCTAAAGTGATCTTTGTCCATTTTGAAAAAAATCACAACCGAACAATGTATAACTCAATACAAGTTCTTATACCATGATTACTTGCCTTATACAGTATAGCAAACGACCTCTTAGGATAAGATACAACACCCAACAATATTACATCGATTTTAAATCCTTCAAACATCATAAACTATATTAAAATAGTATAACCATTTTGCAATGGCCGTATAAAATAACTTCTAATAATGCAAATTGCTAAGTGAGGCGGTAGCGGTGCAGGGAAGAAGAGGAAGGAATGGGGAAGGCAGACACAATTGTTAAGTGAAAAATGAAAGGAATCTTTGCACAAATAGTGGGTCGTATTCACTATTTACTTTTTTAGTAATATATATAGATTATATATTGATTATACATAATTATATATATATAATATATAAATTATGCATATGTTATACTTTTATCGACTATTTTTAGTTTAAGTGGTTGGGTGGACAGCTATTTGGGTTAATTTTTCAAAATGAAAACAGTGAAAAAGATCAATACTTTTAGCCCGCGACCAAAATTATTTACATTCGATAGCAGTAAAAATATATAAAATTTATATATTTTTATATATAACATACATAATATATATACGATACAAAAAATATACAAAAAAATATACTTTTTTCGACTATTATTTTAAGAACAGCTATACAATATTATTTTTACTAAAACTTTCTTCCATAGTCCAATCTCGAAGGGATTGAAAATGCAATGGGCTCTTAAACAAACTTGAAAAAGGAATTTAATTTTTCAACAGGTTATTTCAGTAGTCAGAGGTCTACTCTGACAATATTCAATCAGCCAACACCTAAGAACGATTCACAAGCCAATGAAGAAACCACGTGACTTCAAAAATCAGGCTTATGTGTAGAAACTGGACCACTAAGAGGCATTTGGCTGACAATTTTGAGTTTACCAAAACAAAAAAAAAAGAAAAAGATACGACTACTCATAAAAGTGAAAATATTTATCCTGCTTTACCCATAAAAGAATTATACTCATTAAATAATTACAGTTTCTTACTCATTTAATAAACAAACACAGTATCTCAAAATAACTACCCACGCTAATACCCTACCTATAAAAACGAAAAAGCTGCTCAAATTGACAGAATTTCACAAAAATTAGCATACAAAAATTGAGATTTTCACCATCATCACAGAATCGTGAAGATGCTGATTTCCACCAGCATCACCAGAATCGTGAAGATCGCAAGCGTGAAAAAACAGAGTGAAGATGTTGATTTATCTTTCAAATTCGACTTTTTCTCCTTAAATTTTGTAGAAGTATCAAAGTATTAGAATTATAGCAGCTAATTTAATTTTCTAAGATGCTGAAACTTTTGATACTCAAATTCGCACCATATTGTTCCGATTTTGATTTTGCAGATTACAAAAGCTTAGCATTCAAACTTCTGAATTTTTAACTGAATATTCTGTTCTCAATTTGAAGATCGGGAGGTTTGAATCATAACAACTGATTTGAGTTCTGAAATATGCTGTTGAAATTCAGTATTTGACGTCAACACTATTGAAATTTGCACTGTCGAGATTCAATTTTGTATGTAAAAGTAGTTATAACTTCATATCTGTATAGTCATGAAAAATATACCAATTCTGCTGCAGCATAGTGGAGAATGGGATGATAACCATAATTTCATAAACTTTCATGTTTATGCAATTCTAATAAAGACCTGTTGAAAATTTGAACAACTTCTCAGAGAGATTGCAAAGCAACTGCAAAAAGACAATAACACAATAGTTATTTGGTATGCTATCGCTCAAGGATATCTACCAATTACAATTTGCAGCGATATGGGTATTAGTGTTTACATAAAATTGAAAAAATCAAGTGCATGGATGACAATACTCCCACTATGTGTGTCGTTTGCTAAAAATACTATAGCTGCAAGCACCTCCAGTTTCGACGTTGCTACAATTTCATCAGAAATTGCACAATTTGAAAGCAGTGATATGATTAGTACTTTTGATGTACAAGAAGGAGATGACACAGGTACAGATGATGATGCAAACATCATAACCAATCAATTTCATCAAAAGATTGAAAAAAGACAAATTTACAAAGACAAGAACCTGCTAGCTCTCGTTGTGAAGCAGTATGCCGTTAGAGAAAAAGGTCAATATCGGGTTAATAAATCATGCCCAAGAAGGTTGGTCTGTATTTTTCAAGTAATAAAAAACTATGTGATACCTATATAGTATATTAGGATTCTATATAAGTATACTATGCGATTATGAAACTGTACTGGTTTGAGTGTGTGTTTTTTATCAGTAAAACATGATATCGATATAGAATATATGTATGCTAAATCAGTATGCTATGTGAGTATAGAATTATACTGATTTGACTATATTTTTTGTCAGTAAAAGATTATAGTGATATAGTATATCAGGATTCTATATGAGTATACTGTGTGAGCATAGAATTGTACTGGTTTTAGTGTGTATTTTTTATCAGTAAAACATGATACGATATAGTATATATGTATGCTAAATCAGTATACTATGTGAGTATAGAATAGTACTGGTTTGTCTGTGTTTTTTATCAGTAAAAAATGATACTGATATAGTATATAAGTATGCTATATCAATATATAATGTGAGTATAGTATTGTATTAGTTTGAGTGTGTATTTTATATCAGTAAAACATGATACCGATATTGTGTGTGTGTGTATATATATATATATGTATATATATATATATGCTACATCAGTATACTATGTGAGTATAGAATTGTACTGATTTATCTGTGTTTTAATCAGTAAAAGATGATACTGATGTAGTATATAAGTATGCTATATGAGTATACTATGTGAGTATAGAATTGTTCCGGTTTGTCTGTGTTTTTTTATCAGTAAAAGATGATACCGATATAATATATAAGTATGCTATATGAGTATACTATGTGAGTATAGAATTGTACTGATTTGAGTGTGTGTTTTTTATCAGTAAAACATGATATCGATATAGTATATATGTATGCTACATTAGTATACTGTGTGAGTATAAAATTATACTGGTTTATCTGTGTTTTTATCAGTAAAAGATGATATAGATGTAGCATATAAGTATGCTATATGAGTATAGAATTATACTGATTTGTGTGTGTTTTTTATCAATAAAACATGATACGTAACTATATTTGTATTATAAACAGGTATATCCTTGATTGCGTGGATAAAAGGTGCACTTGGAAACTTAAAGCATCACGCCTACGAGCATCAAATCTTTTCAAAGTGACAGATTTTAATTCTGTCCACAGTTGTTTAAATGATAAGAGATTTTGTTCACACAAGTAATTTGTCTCAGCTTTTGTTGCAGCTGCAGTACAAGATAAACTTGTTGACCCGAAAACTATATATACACCAACAGATATCCAGAGAGACATCCAAAAAGCATATGGTATGGACTTAAGCTACGTGAAAGCATGGAGATCAAAAGAAAAAGTAATGCAATTGTTGAGAGGAACACCAAGTGAGTCATACAAAACAATACCAACATATCTTTACATGTTAGAGTAAGCTAACCCACGATTAGTGCCACAACTACACATTGAAGAAGATGTGAGTTTCCTGTATGCATTCATAGCTATATATGCATCGATTAGAGGCTGGATCTATTGTAGGCCAACAATTGTGTTGATGGAAGTTTTTTAAAGTCAACATATAGAGGGACCATACTCACGGCTTCCACGCAACGCAGAGGGTAAGAAAAAAAGTCGTCTCAGAATCAGTATTTAATAATTGATGTACTTTACTATTTTAAGAATGCAATACACTTACATTCAGTTAAAGCAGCAAAAAAGATATTCAAATATCATATGATACCAATATGGTATACAAATATACCAATAGAGTACATAATTATTTTGCTACATACCTGCACCCACCTATGACTATAATACTATATAAAATGATATATTAATATTGTGCGTTGTAAATAATATTTTTTTTCTTTGGTTTTACAGGACAAATTCAACCCCTTGCATATGCAATTGTTGATTCGGAAAATGATGCATCGTGGGAATGGTTCTTTGTGCAATTCAGAAAAACCTATGGACAAAGAGGGAGAATGTGTATTGTATCATATAGGCATGATGGTATATGGAGAGCATCTTTAATTGTTTATCCAGAAGTCCCTCATTGTGCATGTATGTTCCATTTGTGGAACAACATAAAAACGAACTTCAGGAAGAGCCAAAACCAAATCAAAGAAGTATAATTTGCGTTAGCAAAAGCATATACAGTTGAAGAATTCAACAGGCATATGGTAGAGTTAGAAGCTATTGATAGTAGAGTGAAGACATACCTGATAGATATTGGATACGATAAATGGTTCCGGGCACATTCCAAGGCAAATAGAACCATGACCATGACATCGAATATTGCAAAATCAGTAAATGCAGCAAACAAGTACGCAAGAGACCTCTCAGTTATGAATTTGCTTGACTTTATGACGATATTGATCCAGAAATAAAATTACACCAATCGGAAGGATGCCGTGGAATCATTTATGAAGATCGGTGTAAAGTATGAAAAAGTATTGGCAGATAATACTATCTTATCACAGACGATGATGGTATGCATTTTCAGAATCATAAAAATACTGCATGTGATGTATTTTTACTTCTATACTTTGGAGATTTCACTAAACAACTGCATATTGCTATTAAAAATACTATCACTTCATACAAGTATTGCTCGGATTACTATATCATAGACTACTTGCTGAAAACATATGAGATACCAGTAAATCCTATACCGGATGAAACAACATGGCAAATTTCAGAACATGTCTCTTCAGAGGTGGTACTTCCACCAAAAGTAAAAATCAAACTAGGAAGACCTAAAAAGAAGATAAGCATAGGAGGTTGGAAAGGAAATACAGTTACATGTGCACTATGCGGGAAAAAAGAACACTACCGGAGAACGTGCCGAAATATTCCAAAGAGAGATTGATATAATGCTTCAATGTTTTTATAGAACTCATATATCGTAGAATCATATCATTTGATTTTCAAAGAATAAAATGCATGTCTCGTACTAGACATATATTTGGTATGGTAATTCTTTGCCAAATTGCTGTTTGACAAAAATTTTATATGGCTACTTGTGTTTTAAATAAGAATCTGTTTATTAGTGGTATATCTGTTTATAAGGCGCTAAAATATAATGTGATACCCAAGTGGTATATTTGTATATCTTATTGGTATATCTGTATACCTTATTGGTATCAACAAATGTGCAGAAATAGAACTGGTGCCCCAAAGGCAACATCTGTATATACGTCGTTAACAAAATGGGCACGCTTTGCTGGTCATGTCAGTATTGAAGTATAACAAATTAGAAGCCATTTACTTGTTGTTACTGCAGGGGAAAAAGGTACTCAAATACAATGTAATACTCGAATGAAATATTTGTATACCTTATTGGTATATAGTTGTATTGCACTAATATGGTTAAATCAAAATATGTGTAGAAATACTAGTGGTGCACCCAAAAAATGCAACATTTGTACATACTTCTTTAATAAAATGGGCTCACTTTGCAACTCATGTTAATATTGAAGTATAACAAAAAAGTACTGAAATACAATGTGATACCCGAATGGTATATGTGTATAACTTATTAGTATATAGTTGTATTGCAATATGTGCAGAAATACAAGTGGTCCACCCAACAAATGCAACATCTGTACATACTTCCTGAATAAAATGAGCACACTTCGCAACTCATGTCAATATTGAAGTATAACAAAAAGGTACTCAAATACAATATGATACCCGAATGGTATATTGTATACCGTTAGTATATAGTTGTATTGCACTAATATGGATAAACCAAAATATGTGCAGAAATACAAGTGGTGCACCAAAAAAATACAACATTTGTACATACTTCCTCAACAAAATTAGCACACTTTGCCTAGTTGCTGCAGGAAAAAAGGTACTCAAATACAATGTGATACCCAAATGGTTATCTATATACCTGATTGGTATATAGTTCTACTGCATTAATATACGTGAACCAAAATCTTTGCAGAATACAACTGGTGCAGCAATGCAAAATCTACATAGAATTTCTTAGATTCAACTACAGCTAAAAACTGCTCTCAATCCAAATTCAAAACCAATTCACCTTCTAAAAATATTTCTTCTCATTCAAATCAATAGTTGCCCTGTTCTTCAACCAAATAGCAACATAGTTCTTCTTTTGAACGTCGTAACTCCCTTAAAAAATACACCTACAAAAACAATTTCTGCTGCTGTATTACAACGAACTAACAGTGCTCCTCCTACTACAAATGGCAGTAGGAGTAGCAACTAACAGTGCTGCTGTAACATCCCTGTTCTACACTAATGGCTTGACTTCTAGTGCTGATAAAATTGTCTCTGAAAGGCCCTGCTAATAAACAAACAACTTTATTGAAGAAGCCTAAGAAAAGCCTAATAAAATAAACTGAAGATAGTATATCAATTATTAAATACTGCCATTAAAACAGTTATAGCAACATATTGTACAATTACAATTGTATTCTTAGAAAACACTTTTAAAAGCTAGCGTTTTTACAATCTAATAATGTAAAATACCATACTTCACCAAAAACTATAAAGTCCAGCAAAGTTTTCGTGGTACGATTAACTAAAAGCAAAAAGATACCTATACTACTTCTTGCGCTTCTTTCCACAAGTATTTTTTGTTACTACTGGAGCCTCATATTCACTTGATTCACCATGCAACTGCTTGTTCCTCCCATAGTGCCACAGCAATATACCAAACCTAGCTCGAAGACCATCCACATCAAAATTGGAAACAAGGATTGGAAGACCTTCAACAATGTATTCAGAAAAGCATGCAACATATACTCCACAATCTCTGAAATAAAACAAATGAATAGAATATAAAAATCAATTAGTAGTGAAAAATGTTAATATGAATGAGGAAAACAAAGTAAAAGAGGTAACTATTCTTACGTATTTTGCTGTATTGGTAGATTTATAATCACTTCAATCTCAAATGGATCAGTCAAGTCATTTCCTGTGTGCAACCCATTTTCTACTACAATGTCACTTCTTTGGTTATAAAATTCAATGCTAACTAGAAACAGAGGTATCAACACAGCATATGCCTCTGCCACCTTTTGAATAGCTTTTTTTGATTTTGACTACGTAGAGAGTCATATACATAAAAACATCTCTTATGTTATGATACACACCCCAATATCCAATGCCACATTTCTGTCAAATTAATTGGAAAGAGGACATGATCAACCTGGTGCCATGGAGTGTTGCAATACATCCTAAATCCTTTCATGTACTCCATGATATCGTCTGATCTATCAATCAAATGATCTTGTTTTCCACCTTTTACAAATTTTATGTAAACTCTTTGAATGATATTATTTAAAAGAGTATCTGTAGTTGTGACTTGATTGGCATATTAATTTCATATTTTGCCTTCTTCCTAAGATAGTAGAATATAATATTCAAGTGCTGCAAAAAACAGAGGAAGAATATGACTAACACTAACAATATGCATGAACTAATACAAAAATAAAAATAAAAAGTCGTATGCATACCGAACTAGACATGGCTTGCCAAAATAGTTTAATGTGTGGAAAAACGTCTTATCATCAATCTGTTCAACTTCAAAGTCAAAGCAAGAGTTTAGATTTCGATCACGAAGTAAATACACTTCCCCATTTCGTATAAAAGAAGATATGGATAAGAAATACATCAACAAAAATTAAAAAAACATGAAAATAAAAGTACATGCAAACGAATAAGTACTCTCCCAATTGCATGTCTACTTCAACAAATTTTGAAAATGCAGTCGTAAGCTTATAATCAACAACCACTGAAATGTCATTTACAAATGGAAATCTTTCTTTGATAACCTTCGAGGATCCCCCAACTGCACCAACACCAGATTGCCAGTCATTCCTATATGATGACTGTTTTACAGCTGCACCATGTGAAAACTGTAGGAGTTGTTCAAAATCTGTTTGTGTCTGAACAATAGTTCTTGATACCGACTTATCGGGTTTAGACTTATTTACATCACGAGTTGTCAGTTTATTTCCAGATTGATTTACATTATGTCCCCTCCTTGTGTAATGGCAACAATTAGATCAAGTTGAGAATCAGTATATTCAAAATCAGAATCCAAGTCAAGATCACCCTCGTGTCGGCAGAGAGCTTAAATTACAAACTGCTAGCGAATCAAAAAATATACAAAGTTACAAAAATTTTTAAAAAAAGAATAAAAAGTTATATATAGAATACGTTACCAGAAGGCAAATTCACATTACTGCCACCTACATCCGCTTGACCAACACCATCAACCTGAGATGCTGAACACATAAAAGCATTATCAACATCACTATTTAAATAAAAAAAATATCAAAAATCTCTCATTTACATACCAACTTAAGAATTAGTAACATCAATAATCGTACCATGTGGAGCATTATTTTGTAGTAAAGGAGGAGCTTTAGACTCAATGACAACATTTGATCGTGTCTGTGCTGCGATTCCTGATGGCAACGGAGCAAGTCCGGACTTTTTAACATCATGAGATGGCTGCTTATTTTGCCTGTTGTATAATGGCGGTGATTTGATCAATTGCAAATGCAGACAATCCAAAGTCAAAATCTAAGCCAACATCATACTTATTTACAAAGGGCGCTGAAAAAAGTTAAAAAAAGTTAGTGAACGCACAAATACATAAAGTTAAATAAATTAAAAAACAATAAAAATTTTGCATATACAATATTTTACCAGAACACAAATCATCAGTAACTACGTCATGCCTTGTTGTGACGTTCACATTGACACCACTGGAACCACCCTCTCGACCAACCCCACTAAAACCAGACACTAAACATATAAAAGTATACTCAAGAGTACTATTTTCAAAAAATAACAGCAAAAAAAAAAAAACCAAATATGTGATTTACATAATAGAAGGCACTTTGGGCGTGCTATCTCCAATAACTACAACATCATTCCCACTGTCGCGCCTTTAAACTGGTCATAATTATTGTGCATCTCACCAAAGTAAGGATCAATATCCTGTTGCTTATGCTGAAAATGAGAAAATAACAATTTTATTATTATGTATCTTACAAGAATACTATATGCATTAAAAGTAAAGAATGGAACAGTATCCTATAAGCAAATATTGTATCTTTGAACAATATACTATAGAATTATATTATAGAAAAGAACAATACTGCTGAATTTTCCTTTGTTTTCATTGATTGCCTACCAATAATTGCAAGCAACTCCTCAAACTTGGTCTCTACAAAAAGCTTCAAACCTTGGAACTCCTTCATTACCTCAGCATTGGTAGGTTCGGAATCACCTCTAGTACTTTGAGGCATGCTTTGTGTCTTTGGCAATTGAGTGCCAAAAACCTGAAAGCTATCAAGCTGACTGTCGGTACAATAAACTTCAATTTCAAAGTTTAGACCACGCACATCAAAAAGTTGCTTCTCAGCATCAGTTGGGGTTATGTTCTTTAGCTGCAATTATTAATGACACTAGTTAGAAATAGAAATGATAATAAAATATGAAAAGAAAAAAGATCCCTATAACCATATGATACCAACATGGTATACATATATACCAACAGAGTATATCATTGTTCTGAGATATTGCTACAACAACTGTACCAAAACATTAAAAGATTCAATAAAAGTATGAGAAAATTAAAAGTATAAGTAGCAATAAAAGTATAAGTAGCAGAAAAGATCCCTACTACCATATCATGCCAATATGGTATACATGTATACAAACAGAGTATATCATTGCTATGGGATATTGCTACAACTGCCTGTGACTAAACTACTGTACCAAAACATTAAAAGATGCAATAAAAGTATAAGAAAATTACCTGCTCGCGTTACAAGATAAACATTCGCTAATCAACTCCCTCATTCTGTATTTGACCTTTGACTACCCAATTCAGAATTCGTGGAAGTTTGTTTCCAATATGATCAGCAAAGTGACCATCCAAACTTGGGCAGCATTCATACAACCAAATCTGTAAAGCCAATGGGAAGCCACTGGATCTATAAAAAGAAGGCTTATCTTGAAACTTGTTGGAACTCGAGTCTATTGTAGTGTTATAAACATCGATACCCCAGGGATAATTATTAGAATAACCGCACTCAACCAAGTCAATGTAAGTCCGTGAAATAACCTTTGGTTTGAGCAGAGAAAGTAAGAAGCTGTTCACAAAATAAAAAACTGCTCTCTTCAACGCATCATTATCTGTCTCCTATTTCTTTTCTGTAAAACAGTCTACTAGTTAGGCCAATGTCACAGATGCAGTCCCAAAATATTTTAAAATCAACCTATTTTCTGGTACGCTCTCTATACTTGTATTACCCTTACATTTCAGCACAGTAACAACTGCAAATTCACCCAAACCAAAGCGCAACCTAGAATCACTCACTACAAACCGCATCTCATTTTTCACCTCATGAAGTACTTTTCTAATAAGTAAATGGTGCATAACCCGAATCTGCACAATAATCGGTGGTAGATCCAAAAAATATTCAAAGCATGTTTTCTTAAACATCCGAAGTTGCTTCTTTGTTAAATTCTCTTTCAACAGACGAATGATATTGCAGTTGGTATCCCAATCGACCTTTGGTTTATAATCTATGTCCATAGGCACAAGGAAATCCCAACACTGTGAAACATGTTCATATAAATAAATTCAGAAATAGAATTCACTTAAAAATGCAACTAAAACAACCAAAAATGTTACAACTACTATATGAAACCAGCATGACATAAACTATACCAATAGGGTATACAGTTCTATGGCTAATTCCCGGCAACTATAAATGAATATAATACTATTACATAACAGACAGGCATAAAGAGAAAAATAAAAAAAGGTATGCAGTTATAAAGTATTTTCAAGATATTATACGATAATACTACTATTAAAGCAAAAATAATAGTGTACCAATTAAATGCATGCAATACAGCCAAAAAAGGATCCAAAAGCATATGACACCAATATACCAATATAATATATATATATACTAACAGGATATATAGTTATACGGGATTGTTCCAACAACTGCCTATAACTGTAAAAACTATTACATAACACATACTCTATGTCCATAGGCACAAGGGAATCCCAACAATGCAAAACATGATCATATAGATAATTTCAAAAACTTAATTCACTTAAAAATACAGCTAAAACAACCAAAAAATGTTACAACTACCATATGATACCAATATGGCATATAATTATACCAACAAGTTATACAGTTCTACCTGTAAATTTCCGCCAACTATATATGACTATTCTAATATTACATAACACACATGCATCAAGAGAAAAATAAAAAAATAATGTATCACATATTAATATAATAAAGTATTTTAAGATATTGTACTATACTACTATTAATAAAGAAAAAGCACATAATGTACCAATTAAAGGAAGTTAATACAGTCAAAAAGGTATGATACCAATATAGTATATAGCTACACCAACAGGGTGTATAGTTGTATGGGGTCGTTCCCGCAGCTGAGGTTCCAACAAACATATGATACAAATATATTATATAGCTATACCAACAGGGTATACAATTGAACGGGGTCATTCGCAGTTCACACAACTGACTAAAACTATAATATGATACAAAATCATACCAGAAAATCAAAAAATAACAATGTACTATATGTTCAAAAGCACAGATACTAATTTAAAGAAAATTACCTTCTTGGGTGCCACACCAATTTTTTTCTTCTTTACTTGAGAACCATCGATACAATCAACATCGACTGGTTGAGTCTCTGTGTCAGGCACAGATTCACGTCGGCTTTCCCTAACTCAGAATCCTCAACAACTTTAGCTTTTCCCTTATTATTCACCGCAGCACCTGCTATGACTGGTTCGGAATTTGTTTCGGGTAATGCCTGGTAGGGAGTTCCATCGACTGACGAAGCATCAATATTGTTGCCTTTTCCACCCTCTAATTCTACATCTTCAGCTGTATTTTCAGCACGACTACTGCTAGGGTTAGGACTAGGGGTGGGAATCGGTCGGTTCGGTTCGATTTCGTAGAATTTCGATTCGATTTATTCGGTTTTCGGTTTTTGATTTTAATAACCAAAATCGAGCCATAATAACTTCGGTTTGGTTCGGTTTATTCGTGTTCGATTCGGTTTAATTGGTTCGATTTTTCGGTTTCAAGCCACGACAAAAATAGTACGGAACAACGAAAATAAATTACTTGTTGACAGAAAAAGATAAAATAAATAACAAATCCCACCAAAATACTTGTTGACAGAAAAAGACAAAAGAGATATTCTTTAATAAGGTATAAGTTGTCAACTTATATTTAAGTAAGTCTTTTATTGTTATACGTACTATATACAACATTAATAACGTATAAGTTGCTCTTATATTATTATTTTTTCGATGTTAATATCATTTACTGTTTAATAAAAAAAGTTTATTATCTTTAAAGTATTTAACTTTAAAATTGTATAAGATAAAAAAAGGTAAAGTAATACATATTTTTAAGTTTCTTTCTCCAGATAACAATTAAAAGTGGAGTCTATTACATAAAATATTTTCAACGAATTTTGGAAGGAAATTGTTATATTTGCTTGAGGATACTGGATACGAGATACTTTTATTATTTCAAGTATAATTTGAAACATGGAGTAAATCGGCAGCGAAAACATTAAACAAAAATTTTGTTCAATAACTATTGAAAGCATATCAGATTGTGAACGCTGATTGGTAAGGAGGATATGGGATTTTTGCAGGTTGAGAGTTATGGTTGTTGCTGAATTAAAGCCAAACAAGCCGCACAACTGAAATCTCAAGGAGAAGGAAATAGTGGGTGATTGAGGCAGAATTCCTCGAAGCTTTCATTAGTGCAATATCTATGTTTTAAATTCTTATTTTCTTAAGTTGTTATTTGTAGCGTTTTTGTTTCTTAAATGGGAGTAGTATAATATTACAAGTACTCTAAATTCTCATACGCTGCGATCAAATGGTGTAAAGCCCAATTATTTGGGTTTATGAACTGCATCTCAAGGCCCAAACTAGCAGACTTTCGGGTCTCTTTTGAAAATTTAAATTTTTCGATTTAACCGAAAACCGAAAACCGAAAACCGAACCGGAAACTGAACTTTTAAAAACTATAAACCGCAAACCAACCATAAAACCGAAACCGAATAAATCAAAATTTTTGGTTCGGTCGGTTTTTTCGGTTCGGTCGGTATTATGCCCACCCCTAGTTAGAACTAAACACAGACGGATAATCAGAAAATAATTTAAAACTAAGACCGGACATGGCTGAGGCAACTGATTTAGCTGATACTTGGGGTTGAAGAATGATGTTGTGCACGGCGCCACCATCTACGCGCACAATGCTTCTGACCCATAGAGAAAAAAATAACCCGCAGACATTGATTCACAAAAGTACAAAGAAAACACAAAAATTCTATGATTTTGAAAACCCACTTTCACTAAAATGCACTCTCACATCCAAAAAATTCGTCTAGAAATTACTATTAGACGAAGAGATAGAACGGAATCTGAAGAAAAAATTCAAAACTTGAACAACTAAGTGTTGGGTGAAATATGGTTTCTCATGGTTTGGTTATG
This sequence comes from Nicotiana obtusifolia, assembly GCA_002018475.1. Classification (NCBI taxonomy): domain Eukaryota; kingdom Viridiplantae; phylum Streptophyta; class Magnoliopsida; order Solanales; family Solanaceae; genus Nicotiana; species Nicotiana obtusifolia. Next base: position 19,690 of record MCJB01049387.1, read on the forward strand.
GAGGTTTTGAAACTAACTCTGTAGCATTAAAAGAGGAAGACAAATTAAACAAGGCATTAAATGACATGTGGTATTGGGAATCCGCTAATTGCATGAGCTGCTAGTGGAAATAGCTTGGGTGTGGTACGGGAATCCGCTAATGGATGGGCCGCGTAAATAGTCTCGGCCGCATGGATAGAAAAAATAAATAGTTTGGGCTTAGGTATTAAAGGGTAAATAGTTTGGGCTTAATAGGTATAAAGTGAGATTTTCTCAAAAAACAAAGCGTCCATGAAAGCATCTTTTCAAACATACACCACTTCATCGTACATGAGATCTTCATCAACCACTTAAGGGTGGTTTGGTATATGGGATAAGGATAGCCTGTTTGGCCAAGCTTCTAAAATCACCTTATTTTGAGAAGTGCTTTTTTTCAAAAGTGCTTTTCTCAACAGTACTTTTAGTGATAAGCAATTTGTGTTTGGCTAATTAATTTGAAAAACACTTCTGAGCAGCAATTAGTGTTTGGCCAAGCTGTAAAAAAATGCTTCTAAGTGTATTTTCTCAAAAGTGCTTTTCAAAAAAATGCTTCTCGAGAGGAGCTACTTTTTTCTGTTTTTTCAAAAATGCTTCTGCTTCTACTCAAAATACTTTTTTTTCCTTCTAAAAGGTTGACCAAACACTTCAACTTTGAAAAAAAACGACTTTTAAAAAAATGCTTTTGGCCTCGGAGAAGCTTTGGCCAAACATGATAATTCCGGAATAAAGTTGCATCCATGAAATTATTTTCTCAAACATACACCACTTCATCGAAGATGAGATCTTCATCAACCACTTAAGGGTCGTTTGGTACATAGGATAAGGATAATAATTTCAGGATAAAGTTGCGTCTATGAAATCATTTCCTCAAAACATACACCACTTCCATCAGAGATGAGAACTTCATCAACCACTTAGAGTCGTTTGGTACATGGGATAAGAATAATAATTCGGGGATAAAGTTTGGGATTAACTTTATCCCGTGTTTGGTTTGGAGTATTAGCTAATCCCCCGGTAACTTTTACACTAAAATGGTGGAATTAGCTATCCCGTGTAGAAGGTGGGATAGCTAATTCCATGGGATATTGTGGGATATCCCACCATTGTACCAAACAATACTTAAGCCTCAAATAATATTAAACTTTTTAGAGCTTCACATCTTTAATCTGTCAAGAAATTCTGCTACTCAAGACATCGTTGAGGCTAACATTAAAGCACCGCCGCAGGACCAGTGATACAAGATTAAAACAACTATCAGAACAGCATGCACGCCTTCATTTGTCGTACTGTAAGGTGGTGCAAGGCTGGTAGGTTTTCAGCAATAGCTAGAGCTACTTTATTTCTTTCATCAACTTCATAAATTAAGAAGCATTCAATTCAAAAGACTTCAACTGTGGCCAAGAGCTTCAATGCTTTCTGTTGTGATAGTTGTGTGTGTCTCAGACTCAACCTTTTTAACAATGGGAGCTTTTGCAATACCAAGTCTTTTCATTTTTCCTTACCTGGTGAAAAACACAGAATTGAAATAATGGCAGAATGAAGCAAAATTACCAAACACAACGCCTACTACAGAAGTTTAGTGCAAGCATACCCTAGGATAAAACTATTAGCTACCTTAATTTATCAACCTATATATATAGCAACAAAATAGTTCCTTTGCTGCTTTGTTATTATATTTCTGCTGGGGGATGTGAAAGAAGACCGCACACAACGGGTGCATTAGCTTTACCTATTGATGAATATAGGGGGGAAGAGTGGAAGAAGGAAAGTGAGGAAATGGAATTTCAGAGGCAACACAGTAAAAAAAGCACTTGAGTAGGAGAATTTCTCGACAGATAAAAAGATGTTAAAGTGCCCTTGTGACTCTTTGGCAGGTTTAAAAATTCTATTTTAGCGTTGGGGCATGCACTTGATGAATATAACATGTCTGATCATTACATTGGTTTTGAAAAGATCTAGTGATTCCTGTACATTTAGAGTTCCAGTAACCTGGTTGTGCATTACTCAATGAAATTCAATCAGCGAACATCTGAAGAACTGTTCAAAAGCCAATACTTTTCTTAACTATCAGAAGTTGGATGTTGGAAATAATAATCAGGTGATTTGAGTCGCACAGAACCAGCAGCCAAGCCTTACCATTCTCTCAATAAGCATTAATAGAGAAGAAATTACTCTGAGCTAGTACAACAGAAGTAGCTTTTATACACAAGCTCAAAAGAGTAGATAGAATATATAAGATACATAGCAAACTTGAATTGGAGGGGGATTCCAAAGACCTTTGAGGTACGAACAAAAGAAGAGCAAGAGTTATCTAGAAGTCATAGAAATCATCTTAGATGCAAAAGGAAGAGGATTACTTTGGTCATTCTAATTACAATCAGCTGTAGACTATATACAGAACTAAACACTTCACCTGTTACTGTTGCAAAAAGATGTCACAATAACGCAAAAGCAACCAAAAACCTGCAAAATACCGCGCCTGTTCTGCATCAAATAACTTTTTTGTCTTAACCCTTCCCTTTCTATATCTGGCGGTTGAACAGAACAAAACAAAAGATGGATGAAATAATGCTGGTATTCAAATTATTGGTTCCTACCATCAGTAATTTTCGGTTTGAGTATGACCTTCGTAAAAGACAACATTTTCGTCGGGATACTTGCTGCTAAATGGATTTAGTCGTAGTAGTCATCATGATTATCATGGTCCTGATGGCCAATGCTGGTATCAGATAACCAATGGAAGTCATCATCAGATACAGAATAATCACTACTTTGATCTGAATAGTCAGCACCACGAGAAGAATGATCAAATATGTCAGCATCGAATTGATAACCATAAGTGGAATCATGAGGGAGCTTTAGATCGACAATCTGTTGTTTACATCTTCTTCCTAAATCACCTTCAAGATTGAGATTATAACAGTGGCGTACGTCCAGCGATTCAAGGTGTGGACAGCCATCAAGAATGGCCTGCAGGCCTTCATTTGTCAAGATATTTCCAAAGAGGATCAGGTGCCGCAGTTCAGGCATATTTCTGGCAACAGCTAGAGCTTGATGGTCACATAGATAACGCGGAGGACTAAATCCTAGAAATCCATAGGCATTCAATGTAAATGACTTGAGCATAGGGCAAGAATGACCAATAACTTCCATATCATTGTAGCTAATAACAGAGAAGTATAGATGCAACTCCTCCAACAGAGGGAAGTTCTTAGCAGCTGCAGCCAAACATCCAAATATGATACAATGACACCTGACAAGTCTGAGATATCTGAGCTGACTTGATCTGTTCAAAAGGTTTCCAAATTTCATTACTTTAAGAGAGCTTTTAGTTTAGTGGAGGTCATGAAAAGTAATGAGAAAGTATAATAAGAAAAAACAGCCAGAGCACCTTTAAAAAAGTAGGTTACTGAACCATCAGTATAACGTGAACCCAAGAAATACAAATGAACCTGGCAACAAAAACATGGGAAAAGTGTCGTTAACCACCAAAATGCACAGGTGTAAAGCAATATAAATCCTCAATATGACACTATCACCAAAAAGCAGAGAAGTTTTTTGACATGAACAGAAGATGTAAAGTCACACTTAAAACGCACTATTCAGTTCCTCCTTCCCCTGTCACTCTCCTCTTTCTTTACCTTCTTTCTTCCTAGTAAACTCTGTATTTATGAGCAAATGAATTGCTGCTTCATCTGCTCTTAGCATCAGCTACATGTTAGCACTTCAGCCAACATTAATCATTTCCTCCTTCAGAATATACTATTTTCTGCTTTGTTCTTTCTGCAGAAGGGATAAAGAGGAGACATACCACCTTACTTCCATTATAGATATAAACCGAGTTTAGTGGGCATCGGACATACCAATACCAGCAAACTAGTTCTCACTCTGCAAATTACCATTTCTCATTATCGTTCTCGTAAGCCAAAGAGTTGTCATTTTCTGGTTACTTATCAAAGAAAAGAGTCCTTTTTGGCTGTCCCACCTTCTGTAATATTTCTAGGAAATCCTGTTTCAGCTTGCCCCTATTCTATAAGTTCCTCCAGATGTGTATGATCTTTAGGGCGGGTAATCACGAATTGCAACTTACTCACAATTTGAATGATATTAGCTTAAACATTAATGTATGATGTTTCTGTATGAACTAGGATGCATGTACTAGGAATGCAATTGTACCAAGCCCTTAACACGTACTTCAGGCATGAACTGACATTCAATTGGAAATGTTGGGTTAGGTACTGGCAGAAAGACTCGAGCACAAATAAATAAATAAATACATAAATAAATAAAAAGGTGTTAGGCTAAGGAAACTGGCAAGCCAAGATCCCTAATTCAGTAAAAGTAGTTTTATATTACATACACATGCATCCTTTATAAACCTTGCAACGTACTTCCTTCGTAACTGCGTGTGTAGATTTCTTTTTTCTTATAAGGTGTAGAATGCTGGGTTTATCTAGTTGTATTAGAATAAATGATGGGTCAATCTAATAGTAGAGCAATAATCTAAAAGCCAGAATATATCAGAATGTAGACAAACTTGTGTGGTGGGAATGAGGCCTTTTCTTCTTCAAGCATCTGGTTCCTCTCCTTCCCAAAATTGCATTTTTCTCCTCAATCATCAGTGAAGATTTTTGTCTTCTTCTCCCTGACTGTTTTCTGATTCCCCTATTCTTCATCTCTCTGCCAAGCATCTCTTCTTCTTTACGTAAAAAAACTTAAAAATCCTCAAGGATATCAGCTGTAATGCTATTAATCTAAAATTCCAAAATCACGGACTCCAGACCCTCCACACAAACAAGGAGTTGAAGGAACAACAAATTCCAAAATCTTGGTGATTTCAGGGTATGCCTACTGCATTCCCTAAACATTTGCATTATTATTTCTTCTTCTTTTTTTGTTGTTGTTCATTTGCATGATAATGATTCGGAGATTTTGAAAAGTGGAACCATGCAGTACCAAACACATAATTGATCTTTCAAAGAATAAGGCCTTTTCGGATAAGCCAATTCATTTAGTACCCTACGGATTCACTCTTTTTCTTATTCAAAGATCAGCCCTTAGCTCTTTGTTTTCATATCGAGAACTGTCAACGGGGCTTCTCACTTTTCAAATAGATCCTCTTACATCTATATGCAAACCAAGAATACTCAAGAAAAATACTTCGAATTGTTGATTTATTGTCGGAGATAGATAGTTCAGTATCTAATGGAAAACATTAAAACTAGAAACCAAACAAAAATCCTCAATACTAACATAATTTCCTCATTTTCATAAATGTTCTAGGGAACTGTTATATAGCTTTTCATGATTTCAGCTTACATTGGAACTTGGAGTTAAACACGTGGATTTCAGATTCTTAACAACAGGACAAAGCTCGAAGAAAGAAGCAAATTTCAAATCAAACTTAGATTTGACCCAAGTACATGATATATAGGGATTTCTGAGTTCAAACATCAAGGATCCAACTCGATTCAGCTGAACAGCTGTCCTACTTATTAACTATGTTTATTGCTTGAAACAAATCAAGAGTTGGTATTAAAATAGTTATGAATGCTGGCATCTAAAAAGGTACGCTTAGAGGTTTACAACAGGAACCTAGTGATCTATTTGCCCGGGGAGTTTTGGCCTAACGGTTAGAGCACAACACATGATGTGTTGGTTAAGTGCACCTTGCTAATTTGAACTTTGCTGTAGAAGTCCTGGTAGTACTTAATTGGAGAAAGGTAGAGGGACGGTCTCACGGTTCCATTACCAACTTTTAGGGATTTCTCCGTTATCTAAGAAAAAACATTTAGTGATCTGTTCTTTCCACTAGATTTAAATAGGGGGCAGCAAATCAATGGCAGGGAAATGGGTGGGATTCTAAGACCTTTGGTCCCTGTAAGATCAAGGATAAGTCCATTCCCACAGAGTCATATAAATAATGCTTCTGGCCTTGATCTGTTTATAAAAACCCAGAAAAACAGGTTGACTTGATATGATTCGGCACGAGTTATAAAAGTTAAAAGTTTATAAGTTCATCAAGTTTGATTTGAGGTGCGATTCGTAGTTTTGATGCTGTTTGATGTGATTTAAGGCCGAGCAAGTCCGCGTTATGTAATGAAATTTGTTGGTATGTTCGGACGGGCCTCAGGGGCCCCGGATGTCTTTCGGACGAATTTTGGATCATTTCTATATTTTTGGGCAAGTTTGGTTCTAGTGTTTCACACCTGCGCATTTTTGGAGCGTAGGTGCGGGGCCGCTTCTACGTATTATGTGTCGCTTTTGCAACGTTGAGGCCTGGGCGGGAGCTTCGTTTCTGCGGGTAGAGGAGCGCAGGTGAGATGGTCGCTTTTGCGGCTTTGTGATCGCAGATGCGCTAGATACCGCTTCTGCGTTTGGCAGAGCGCTTCTGCGGTGTCGTAGGTGCGACCCTTTTTTGCGCAGGTGTGAGGCCTGATCTGGTAAGTGGAAATCGCAGGTGCGAGATATGGCTCTCAAAAGTGAGAGCGCAGGTGCGCATTTTTGGTCCGTAAATGCGGAATCCCTGGGCAGCTTCATTATATATCGAGAGTTTGACCATTTTTATCACATCTTGAATTGTAGACCTCGATTTTGGGCGATTTTGGAGGGGATTTTCACCATTTGAATTGGGGTGAGTATTCTCGACCCCGATTTGGTTATATTTTATGATTTCATTTTTGTTTTTATCATTAAATTAGTGACTTGAGTTAAAAGAAATTAGACACTTTTATAAAAACTTTTAAAAATGTAAAATGATAATTTGAAGGACGATTTGATGTCGGAATTGAATAATTTTAGTATGGTTGGACTAATATGTGTTCGGATTTTGTGAATTTTGTCGGGTTCCGAGGTGCAGGCCCGGGGTTGACTTTTTGACTTGACTTTTTAGTTTCATTAACGATCGAAGCTTTACTGTCCGGAATTGTTCCCTATGATTTTTATTTATGATATTGAGTTATTTTGGCTAGATTTGAACCGTTCGGAGGTTTATTTCACACGATAAGATCATTTTAGAGTATTGATTTGGCTTCTTTGAGGTAAGCATCTTGCCTAACTTTGTGTGGGGGAACTACTTCTTAGGATTTGAGTCATTTGTGCTATTTTGTGTCATTTATTGGGATTGTTAGTACATGTTATATCTTTTAATTGTCTTTTTTACTTTCGCATGCTTTACTTGAAGTTGTTGTTACATGTCACATCCTTTACTTGTCAAGTTTACTCTAATATGCTTTATTCGAAGTTGTTAGCTCTTTTATTGGCTTCGAAGTTGGGATCTGATCTGATTGGCTTCGAGAATCGTGCTTCTTTGATATTCCTCATCACCGATAACAATTCCACTACACTGATGTTGAAATTGTAATTCGACAACATGGGATATGTGGAATCCCGGGTCCCCGGTACCTCTTTTTCGTGCAACAATTTGTTGTTCCGACTACGGTCAGTTCTTATGTCGGGAGCAAAACTATCCGAGAACCGGAACCCCTTGCTGCTGCATCCTTCTGTTCTCTCATATGGCAAGAAGCGTCCTTTAGAAGATCGACGGTCCGCATCAAAATTACCTTTTAACTTATACTGATTCTTGTCTCGGTCCCGTCCCTTGGTTAAAGTCGGCAACCCCAACTGATCGTCTTCTATCCTTATTTTCGACTCATAGTGGTTATAATCATCCGCCCATGCAGTCGCTTGGAATTCGAGCAGGCTTTCCTTCAGCTTTCGGGAGGCATCAGAGCTCTTCAGGTTCAAACCCTTTGTGAATGCCTCTGCTGCCCACTCGTTTGGTACTGCTGGAAGCAGCATTCGTTCCTTCTGGACTGATTCCGAATTCTCGTAGTAATTCGGACTCACCTTGAACGATCCTAAATATGTCCGCCTTCCTGGCTTGGACCTTTCTGGCCCCAGCGTGTGCCTTTATGAAGGAATCTGCGAGCATTTTAAAAGAGTCAATTGAATGCTCGGGTAAAAGTGAATACCATATCTAGGCCCCCTTTGTGAGGGTTTCTCCAAAAAAATTTAGTAGAACCGATTCGATCTCATGTTGAGCCAAACCGTTCCCTTTCACAATCGTGGTATAAGTTGTGGTGTGCTCTTGCGGGTCTAAAGTCCCATCGTACTTTGGTGTGTCCGACATTTTGAACCTTTTTGGAATTAACTCCGGTACTGCACTCGGTTTAAACTGAAACTGAGTATTTTTTTTCGAATTTGGGTCCCTCAAGACTGGTGATGCGCCTGGAATCTGATCCATTCGGGCGTGAAAATCCTTCGCATTTTGATCCATCCGTTCATTCATTTTCCTCATAAATCTCATGAGCTCGATTTTGAAGGGATCAATACTGTTATCATTATCAGATCCGCTACTGGTCCCCCTGGCTCTATCAAAATCGACCTCACCCCTGGGGGTGTTGTTATCAACTCTTTGAGCCATTGATTTGCAGGAGCCCCGTGAGGAACCGGGCCCCTTCCATTTGAGTTGTTAGAAGTGTTGGACAATACTTGCTTCAATTCCGTCGTCACCCGATCCTGCCTTGAAACGTGGCCCATGATGGCTTTCTGTTACTCTCTTAGGATTCTTACTATTTTTGCAATGTGTTCCTCTTCCGCGTCATCGGGAATTGGCTCCCATATATGTTGGGGGTACTGTCCTCCATGGACCAGAGTTGCCCCATCCCCCTCGTTGCGGATGTCGCTAAGTGAATCTTGATGTTGAGGAAGATTTTCATGTCCCTCAACGTTGTGTACGATGTTGACATCATAAGCTGCTATTTCGATTACTTTGCTAAGGAACAAAAAATCAAACAAGTTCGTAATAAACGCAATGATTAACTCAATTATACAACTGTCTAAGTCCAACGGTGGGCGCCAAACTGTTTACCTTGTAAAACGGTACAGTTGAATTCGTTATGTGGTTTATAGACAAGCGAAGTGATTTGATCTAGAAATAGTAAATAAATAAGATTAGAAATAAGACTTAGCGACTAAATCAAAGGAAATGACAGGCTTGGCTCCGAGAGCTGCCTCCGAGGATAGAAATGAGATCAATGTAAAAGAGCAAATAAAGTTATTAGATTGAGCTTTAGAATGTAATGTAGCATAAGTTTTGCCAAGAATTTTGTATGTTACAATGGCTGTTGAGCCTACTATTTATGGCTATATCTAGGGAAATAAGATCCTAGGATCAAGCTCATCTTAAATGACAATAAAGAGGCCATTGATGAATATGTAACGGCAGGCCATAAATGCAAATATTCTCTGCAACGACTGTCCATTTAATGCGAGAGAATATTCTTCATTGAATACTTTTGATCTGTTCATGTTGACCATGCTCCCTTCGAGGTCTATCCGATGCTAATTGCACCTGTTGTTCCCGGTATTGATTGTTACTTGACATACTTTTTATCTGTCTTCGGTTCCACATATCGTGATATCATTCCATCATTCATTATAAATCAATTCTACCCAATACAAAATGGTTAGAAAATTGGTTAAAGACTTTTACCTAACTAATATCTCTATCTTTTTCTTGGATAATAAGAAGTTCTAAATGAAGCGTATTAGTCATAATCATTAAAAATTTAAACAGAACGGCGTTGATCTTAAGGTTCCTTCAGGTTGGAGGATTTATCTAATATAGAACAGGTAAAGTGCATTTTGCTCTTACAGCAGAGGAACTTACTAATGCTAACGTTATCCGGTAAAGATAAAGGAAGTGAACTACAATTTACTACTCCGTTCTTTTGATGTAGTTTGACTTGACACAAAGTTTAAGAAAAAAATAAGACTTTCAAAATATATTGGTCCTAAAAGCTTAAGGGGCAAAAGCTCTGTGGAACCATGATATTTTTGTGGCTATAAAAGCTTTTCATTAAGGATAAAGTGGGTAAAATGAAAGTTTAAAGTTAAATTATTTTCAAATATAAAAATATTGTTCTTTTTTAGAACAGACTAATAAAGAAAGTGTATCATTTTAATTGAAACAGAGGAAGTTAGTGTTAGAAATACAAGGAGAGTTTCTGAGTAATTAAATAAGCTTAGAGAAGGAATCTGAATTTTACCCAAGACATTCCAATAAGGCAATTACCTTATGATAAACTTGATTAAACTTAATCCTGAAGAAATTATTCACAATCCAATGACCTTAAAATCCGCTACTTCAGAAATGGGGCTAGTGCTAGAAACAAGACAACTAGAGATTTCAAAAAACCAAAGTAATAATCATACATGTTATTTTCATCAACGTTATCCCCCAAGGCTCAAATCGAAATGTAAAACCTTTCAGAGAGTCATCAGGGTGCTTCAACCGAGGGCAAGAACATCTGATAGCTTCAATTCCTTCTGTCGCGATGGCAGTGCGCGTCAGACCTCAGCTCCTCTAATAATGGGAGCTTTTGAAATGCTTCAACCAATCCTTCACATATCAATTAAAAAAATACAATCCCAAATACAGAAAACTAAAACAAGGCATATAATATTATTAGACAACAACAACAAATTAAAAAAGATAAAACGATATGCTACAGATTTAGCTAAAAAACAGCTCTCCCTGGATTATTTCTGTTCGGGAAGTAAGAGAGGGAACATAACACAAACAAAAAGTGTAAAAAACTGCCACAATAACAAATTCAGAAAGAGTATATAAAAGCCCAGCAAACCTCTTTCTGGTTTAAAAGGAAATTTAAAGTGTTAGTATAATAGTATTTTATTATTAAAATAAAATATGACATAACTCCCACTACTCCGTGACCATAACTCTTTTTGTAACTCTTCTCCTATATTCTATCACTAATTATATACTAATTTAACCATTATCCCACGTTCTCCATGATTTCATATCTTATTACCCCACTATTTTTCAATTTAATTCAAGGAAGAATTCATATACCTATAAATAGGAGTCTTTCTTCCATAATATAATGTGAAAAATAATTGTAAGAGTCTTTCAATAAAATGAGGTTAAAGTTGTGAAAAAAGAAGAAGAGAGTTTTTACGTTTGTTGGAGGAAGGTGCTCATCTTGGTGGAGCACTAAGATTGTGAAAAAGAACAGAGTTTGTTCAAGTCATACAACGTGATGGGCTGTTGTATCCTGAGAGAGACAAGTCAAGAGGATTACTGCTGGACTAGTGAAGACTTTGTTGCAATGGGCATGAATCTCCTTAAAGAGAGCGAGATATCCGCGCCTCAGTCTGAAGATATTTTATTTTCGTCATTTTATTTTTCAACTGGTATTATATTTTCACCAACAATTTTAAGGAGATTCATTATGAGGAGCCCAAGACCATCATGCTTGGTTGTAACGACCCGACTTGTCGTTTTGAGTAGTTACGCTCCTTTCAACTATTTGAACTCTTGAATAGCTTCATATGATATATTATAACGTGTGTAAATCATCGGTTTTGATTTGCAGGTGTTTCGAAATTAATTTGGAATAATGCATTTTATGTTTATGTTGAAAGAGTTGACCAAGTTTGACTTTTCAGTATTCGACTTTGGATCGGAGTTTTGATAATTCCGTTAGGTCCGGATGGTGATTTTGGACTTGGACATATTTCCGAAATTTCATTTGGATATTTCTAGAAGGTTTCGACACCAATTGGCGAAAGTTGGAAATTGAAGGTTTGGAATGTTCATAAGTTTGACCGGGAGTTGACTTTGATGATATCAGGTTCGGATTGCAGTTTCGGAAATTTCAGTAGCTTCGCTATGTCATTTATGACTTGTAAGAAAAATTTGAAGTCATTCCGGATTGACTTGATATATTTCGGCACGCGTTTTGGAAGTTGGAAGATTCAAAGTTCATTAAGTTCGATTTGAGGTGCGATTCATGATTTTTATGTTATTAGGTGTGATTTGAGGCCTCGAGTAGGTCCGTGTTATGTTATGGGACTTGTTGGTATATTTGGACGGAGTCCCAAGCGGCTGGGGTGTGTTTTGGGATGAGTTTTGACCGAGTTTAGGCATTTCCGCACTCTGATGATATTCTGGAACAGTTAAAGTGCGGAGGAACATTTTTGGAGTGCGGATGTGCGGCCCAAACTTTCAAAGTGCAGAGGTAGTGAAAAATGTGCAGACAGCAGTTGAAAATGTACGGGCCGCAGAAATCCTCCTACGACCGCAGAAAGGGGAATCTGCAGGTTTGATAGCTTGACTTCGGAAGCTTATATCTTTTAATCTATAAGGATTGTGGAGATGATCCAAAAATGGAAGTTGTATCCATTTGAGTCTAGTTTTCAGAAAGGTAAACCTTTTATCATATGCACATTTATACCAAAATTTATGGCCAATTTACTGAATTCTGGTAGTGCAGTCACTGCTGAAGTGCGATTGCACAATTTGGATTGCGGCCGCGGAACCTGGAATGTGCGGATCACACAAAAATTGTGCGGTCAGCACAATGGGAGATCAAATTGTTGTACTTTATAAACGAGGGTTAGAGTATTATTTCATATTTAGACTTTGGGAGCTCAGTTTGTGACGATATTTTGTGGGATTTCAAGAAATTCATCGGGGTAAGTGATTCTAACTCGGTTTTATGTTAATATACATGAATATATCATTATCTTCATCATTTAATTTATATTTTGAGATGAAAATTTGGGAAATATTTGTAGAAACTTCATAAACTATAACTTGAGGATTTGAAGGTCGAGTTCTGATCGGATTTGACTAATTTTGGTATAATTGGACTCATAATTGAATAGGTTGTTAGATTTTGTGAGTTTTGTTGGGTTCCGATACGTGGGCCCCACTACCAAATTTTTAGGCGAAGTTGAAATTTTTTATAAATTATTAAATTGTAAGCATTGGAGTACATTGTAATTAATTTGCATGTAGATTGAATAGATACAGATCGTTTGGCTTGAATTGAGGAGATGGGAAGGCTTTTGGAGGTTGATTAGCGTGGAATGGAATTTCAGGGGTATTGTTTATCTTGCTCGGCATTGGATTCGGCTTGTTTGAGGTAACACTTCTAAACATGGAGCTGAGGGTATAAAACGTGATTATACGTGTTACGTGATTTGTTTGGAGGTAACCCACAAGCTAGGTGACGGGCGTGTGGGCGTGCACCGTAGAAATTGAGACTTCGTCAATTCCATAGAGCTCTGTAGCCAATTTGAGTGGTATTTTCCATGTATTTTTCATGTGTTAGAGATACTGAGCTGTGACTCATGTTAGAAATTATGCTTAGGCAAATACTGGTATTATTGGGACCCACTGAGGTCATTTCTGCTGTCGAATTATATGTTTAAATTGTAATTTCGTACTCAGTCATGTTCATTGACTGCATATCATATCTCAGCCTTTGTTTCTATTTATTGATACATTATATCATTATTTGGGCTAGTTTCATGACATTGTGAGCTCGAGAGACTGGAGAGATTTATGACTAAGTGAGGCCGAGGGCCTGATTGTGAGCGATGTTTATGGGATCGGCTGCACGTCACAGCATGTTTTATTAATTTATGCTTGGATTTGGCTCATTATAGCGCATGGGCTGAAAGAGCCCCTCCGGAGTCTGCACCCCACACAGTGAGCGCAATTGTATTTTATATTGAGGGATGGATCTTCCTTGGGCATGGATCTTGCCCAAATCATTTATATTGAGGGATGGATATTCCTTGGGCATGGATCTTCCCTAAATATTTATATTGAGGGATGGATCTTGCCTGATTATTTATGTTGAGGGATAGATTTTCCCAGGGCTGGATTGGCCCCATAGAGTACTGAGTGACTACATGTCAGTAATCATATATATATATATATATCAGATGGATCTTCCCTGGGATGGATTGGCCATATACAGTACTGAGTGACTGTGCATGAGTTGTCATTTATATATGGGCTGGATCTGCCCTGCACAATGCCGAGTGACTCAGTGTTCTGAATACTAAGCGTGACGAGTGGAAATGCGAGACAAAGAGATTAAGTACTCTGAGAGTAGGAGTACATGAGTTCATCCATGTGCTGCATCGCATTAGACATGCATACTTGATATGTAGGCATAAAGAGGTATTTTTCCTCATGCCATCTGATAATGAAATTTCTTATATGTCGTTAAAATTTTTGAGAAAAATCACAGATTTCAAACTTACTCATATTTTTGGTGATTTTCGGTAAAGCATTTGAGTTTTACTGTTATACTTGAAAAGAAAATGTTTATTTTCCAGAATTGTATACGAGCTGAGCATTCTATTGTTGAGTCATTACTTGTGCTGCTTTAAATTCTATTGTTATGAGATGTTATTGGTTATTTGTGTAGACTCCGACCTTGGTACAAGCTCTCACTACTTTCAACCTAAGGTCAGGTTTGTTACTTATTGAGTACATGGGGTCGGTTGTATTTATACTATACTTGTGCACCTTTCGTGCAGATTTTGGATACTGATGTTGTTGTACATGGGCGGAGCTAGCATTGAAGATGTAACTGCAATGCAGTCACAACTGCCTTTGTTCTAGGTAGCTTTAGAATTTTTTTTAAAAATCTGTTCGTATATATTTCAAACCGATGACATATTTTTATTCCACACCAGTTTTGTATATTCTAATCTTTGAAGCTCATGATTTGTACTACCAGTCCTTGGGGAGTGTATTAGCATCAGCTAAATATTAATTGAATCAGATTGTTGTTATTTGGCTTACCTAGCAGGTGAAGTTAGGTGCCATCACAACTAGTTGAATTTTGGGTCGTGACAAGGTAGTATCAGAGCTCTAGGTTCACAGGTTCTACAAGTAATGAGCAAGTGTCTAGTAGAGTCTCGCGGATCGGTATGATGACGTCCTTACTTATCTTCGAGAGGCTACAGGGCATTTTTAGGATAAACTTCCCATCTTTCTTTCCTTATCATGTGACATTGATTCGGTGAAGCGTACCTCTTTGAATTCATTCCACTCACTCGTACGCGTATGCAAACGCTCGGTATCAGTTGTGCATCGACAGCTTGTGATTCTATGAACGAGGTACGAGATGTGTTTTCTGTGTTTTGGTAATGATCCAGTCCGGAGGACTTGAGGCCATGTTTAGACCGAAGCTTAGACTCGGTAACTTCAGTTGTAGCTTGTACATTTTGACTTATATGTCTGGTAGTGGTCTTCATGAGTGGAACTTGTGGCTCGATGAGCGGTTGAATGGCTATATGATGAGTATGATATGACTATGGGATGTGTTCAGATGGTTTGGATGTGATGAAAAGTGTTTTCTTGAGATGTAAAAAGGGCCATTGGGTGCTTGATTTCTATTTTGATGTGACGTAAGGTCTCGAGTTATGAGTGTGTTGAAGGATCTGTCATGCTGCTTAATTGTGGAGCGAAGTAGATTTTCATATCTTGTTGATCAGTTCAAACTCAGGAAGGTTAGGTGATTACGTAGTAATTATGGCTGTAAAAGGGTATAGAAAGATGCAGTTTGAGGCCAAGCAGGCGGCTTATCACTTGCGGGGTAATTTACGGATGTGTGATCCTTATAATGTTGTGTGAAGAATTTTTGTTGAATTGACTGTGGGATTATGACAATAGTAGAGTGTGGGTATGGTGAGTTATCAGATGTTTTGTTATATGGCTTTAAGCCAAGTGGGGGAGTCTACTATCTATAATTTGATTGCACGATTATGTGTTGTATTGGTTTTTGTCTGAGGGGATACTTGTGGATTAGTTATGATTTGCAGAGGTTAAGATCGAGGATGACTCGGGTAAGGAAATTCCTGAATACGGGTTATGTTGCACTTTATGAAAATATGAAAATCATGCAATGATTAAATTGTTATTTTGAAGAATGTAGTGCGCACGAAGTATGAATTTGATTGATGGTGTTAAGGCAGGGTTACTTCTCTGGGGGTTGTTATGCTAATGGGGCTTGTGTCTTTTAGCCCGTTTGGGTTGTTAAATTTAGATTTGAGCAAAGTGGGTGACTCCCCGGAAGGTTATAATGGGTTCAAAATTTGTATATAGCAATTGAGAATTTTTCTGCACTTGTGTGTGGATAGAATATGAGAGTTGCAGTGGATGGTGTCGGGACTTGCGTTAATTCTGTTTGACTATGGATTCTACATTTCAGTATAAGAAAGGAAAAAGGAACAATTAAAATTCACATAACGTCTTTTCAGAGTGGGTGTCTCAGTTGTGGTATTTATGGGGGTAATTATGTTGTGTTGAGGCTCTACAAATGTTTTGGTGGAAATATTCTTGGGTTTGGTGACCTGCGTGGCTTGGTCGAGTTAGAGGAATTCAGTTTTGATAGCTTGGTTATGTGCAAATGGGTTTCGAAGAGTTCTTGATGGTTTCTATCACGGTTTGAGATGGATATGTCCTACCGGCATAAGGAACATGTTGTATATTGTGATTTCCTCCTGTATGGGAGCAAATGGAAGGTTTCTAACTAACCGGGTATGTATTTTGCTTGTGACTCAAAGTGTTAATGAGTTTCTTGTCTTTTCATATGATGGCCTAATAGAGGTGGTGCATGGAGTGATATTGGGATTTGCATGTGCAAATATACGATTCAGTTTTAAAAAGAAGGTCACGAGTTTATGGAGCACAGACAATTTCAGATATTGGCATTAGTGGTATTACCTAAGAAAAAGTGTACATTCAGAAGGGCACACTGTGTTTTGACTTACGGATGTTTCGTTGGTATTGAAGTATTCGCATGGTTGATTGACTTCAAATATTCAAAGTTTGCTATGTGGATCAGAAGAATTATAGAAGTATTCCTCGTGGGATGATCGTGCATGAAAGATGTGTTAGTCATTCGAGTGGTGGAGTTGGGACCAGTTACGCTGGTTCATATGTTCTATGAATTTGGAGACCGGGAGTTCTCAGAGACATATTGTTTCAGGGTTGCGGCCTGTTTGAGGTGACTATTTTATTTAGACTCGGTGGAGGCACTAGTTGCGTTAATTATTTGTGATAGCTACACGCTACGAGTGAGTATATATGTGAGGTTTGAGCCCATATGCGAGCATTGGGGCAAGTATTCATACTCGAAAGAATGCTTAGGCTATGATATGCCTAGAGTTAACTATTAAGCGTAAAGTTATAACATTTCTCGTATTCGTACCTTTGTTGAGAACTGTCTGGGCTATACTTGAGGTTACAAAGAGGCTAATTCCCTGAATAAACTTGGTAGTTACTATTTTTGCATTAACTTGCCGATTTGAGTTGTGATAGCACACTTGCACATACCTACTCTATGGCGTGTTATTTATACCAGTCTAGGAGCATAATGGGTCGTTTGGTACGAACACAAGTAATGCAGGGATTAGTAATGCAGGTATTAGTAATGCAGAGATTGTCGTGCTGGGATTATCTTTTATCAAGTGTTTGGTTCATTGTATTGAAAATTAGCTATGCAATGTATAATCTAAGCTTGTGTTTGGTTTAAAACTGTACAAAATCTTCTTTACAATTATACGCTTGAATATTCTTCTTTCTGTATATAAAGAAATTTAAGAAAAGGGTTTGAGAGGCGGTTTAGTAATTTTAGGGTCTTATCCAGGTATAGTTAATGCAGGGATTAGTAATCCCTTGATTTCCTTAGTATTAACTAAGCCCTCCTATGAGGTATAAGTAATTCATGTATTAGGTATGCATAATTGATTTGAGCAACCAAACATTGTATTGGACGGATTAAATTTTTATACAGGGATTATTTTACTTAGTACAGCCTACCAAACGACTCCTAAGAGTCTTATTTCAATTATCATATACATGTGTACTTGTTTGATTGCTTATGTATGATATGCTTGGACTGGAGGCATGTGACCATGCCAGGCAATTTATATTATTAACATGTGAGTTATCCGTGTGGATCCAGACATTTATGTTATTGGCACGTGAGTTGTCCGTGCAGGTCCAGATATTGATACTATAGCACGTGAATTGTCCGTGCGGTTGATGTTACTGTGAGTTCTAGAAAAGAGCTGGTTTCTGTTATTAGATTCGTGTGTCTTGGTTCTACTATGTATGATGAGCTCATAGCATTGCGGTTGTAGTGGTGCTTGTTGAACTTGATAAATGGTTCTCTTCTTTGAGACATTTCCTATTTTTGGGTGCACGGATTGCGCAATTTGTGGCTTGAGTTATATTGGTGTGACATTTCTGTGGAATAGCTGTGTTTGATAATATAAGGTTATTGGACCTAGAATGGGTACTATCAGGTTTGATTCCGGTATATTTGGAAGGATAATATCGAAAGTCGGCTTAAAAAGTGATTATGGTTTTGGTTGGAGCGAGAGAGCTTTATAACTTGTTGATATGACAAGTGGTTATGAGATTCCGTGTGTTACTTTCATTATTGGTAGTGTACGAAGGTTTTGGGAACGAGGTTTTGCTTGATATGGGGTTTAATACTATTACCGGGTTGGTGTTGAGTAGTTACTGTGAACGGTAATGGTGCTGCGAGTATGCGAGTTGTATAGTATGTTATGTGATTATATCTGGGGTTATAGTTATGGCTTGAAATAGCTTGTTCAGACTTATACAGTGTGTCGATGGGAGATTCGGGTCATGTTAGAAATTTTGGACGTTGGAAATTGGGTTCTAAGGTTCTACGGACTAAGGTTAAGGTAATGATCTTCAATTATATTATGTTGTCAAGCCTATATCGAATAGGGTGGTGTGGAATCACCCCCGGGTATATGCATGGTAAGGTGGACTACTGATTTGAAGCTTTAGGAACAACTCTTGGCACATTCGAGGACAAACGTATGTTTAAGTGTGTGAGAATGTAACGACCCGACTTGTTGTTTTGAGTATTCACGCTCCTTTCAACTATTTGAACTCTTGAATAGCTTCATATGATGTATTATGACGTATGTGAATCGTGGTTTTGGTTTTCAGGTGTTTTGGAAGAATGAATTTCATGTTTGAAGCTTTAAGTTGGAAGAGTTGACCAAGTTTGACTTTTTAGTATTCGACCTTGGATCAGAGTTTTGATGATTCTGTTAGGCTCGGATGGTGATTTTGGACTTGGGGCATATGTCCGAAATTTCATTTGGATATTCATAGAAGGTTTCGACACCAATTGGCGAAAGTTGGAAATTGAAGGTTCGGAATGTTCATACGTTTGACCAGGAGTTGAATTTGATGATATTGGTTTCCAATTGTAGTTCCGGAAATTTCAGTAGCTTCTATATGTCATTTATGACTTGTTTAAAAAATATGAAGTCATTCCGGATTGATTTGATACGTTTCGGTACGCGTTTTGGAAGTTAGAAGATTCAAAGTTCATTAAGTTCGATTTGAGATGCGATTCGTAATTTTTATGTTGTTAGGTGTGATTTGAGGAATCGAGTAGGTCCGTGTTATGCTACGGGACTTGTTGGTATATTTGGACGGGGTCCCAAGTGGCTCGGGTATATTTCTAGATGAATTTTGAACGAGTTTAGGCATTTCGGCACTCTGATGTGTTCTGGAACAATTGAAGTGCGGGGGGCACATTTTTGGAGTGCGGCCGCAAACTCCAAATGTGCGGAGGCAGTGAAAAATGTGCGGACCGCAGTTGAAAATATGCAGACCGCAGAAATCCTCCTGCAGCCGCAGAAAGGGGAGTCTGCAGGTTTGATAGTCTGACTTCGGAAGCTTATATCTTTTAATCTATAAGGAATTTAGAGATGATCCAAAAATGAAAGTTGTAGCCCTTTGAGTCTACTTATCATAAATGTAACCCATTCATCATTTGGAAATTTTTACCGAAAGTTATGGCCAATTTTTGAAGCCTGGTAGTGCAACCATTGCTGAAGTGCGACCGCACAATTTGGATTGCGGCCGTGGAACCTGGAATGTGCGGACCACACAAAAAATGTGCGGTCAGCACAATGGGAGATCAGATTATTTTACTTTATAAATGAGGGTTAGAGTATTATTTCATATTTGGACTTTGGGAGCTCGGTTGTGGCGATATTTCGTGGGATTTTCAAGATATTCATGGGGGTAAGTGATTCTAACTCGGATTTGGTTAATATACATGAATATATCATTGTTTTCATCATTCAATTTGTATTTTGAGATGGAAATTTAGGGAAATTGTAAAAACTTCATAAACTATAATTTGAGGATTTGAATGGGTTGTCGGACTTTGTAAGTTTCGTCGGGTTCCGAGACGTGGGCCCCACTGTCGACTTTTTGGGCGGAGTTGAAATTTTTTATGAATTTTTAAATTATAAGCATTGGAGTACATTGTGATTAATTTGCACGTTATTTGAATAGATACGGATCATTTGGCTTGAATTGAGGAGATGAGAAGGCGTTTGGAGGTTGATAAGCACAGAATGGAATTTCCGCAATATTGTTTATCTTGCTCGATATTGAATTCTGCTTGTTCGAGGTAAGTAACATTAGGTATGAACCCTGATTATACGTGTTATGTGATTTATTTGGAGGTGACGCACAAGTTAGGTGACGGGCATGTGGCCGTGCACCGTAGAAATTGAGACTCGATTGATTCCGTTGAGCTGTGTAGCCAATTGACTTGTATTTTTATGTATTTTTCATGACTTAGAGATAATGAGTTGTGACTCATATTAGAAATCATGCTTAGGCAAATGCTGGTATTATTGGGACCCACTGAGGTTCTTTCTGCTGTCGAATTATATGTTTAAAGTGTAATTTCGTACTCACTCATATTCATTCACTGCATATCATATCTCAGTCTTTGTTGCTATTTATTGATACATCATATCATCATTTGGGCTAGTTTCATAACATTGTGAGCCCGAGAGACTTGAGAGATTTATGACTAAGTGATGCCAAAGGCCTGATTGTGAGCGATGTTTATGGGATCGGGCTGCACGTCACAGCATATTTTATTGATTTATGCCTGGATTTAGCTCATTATAGCGCTTGGGATGAAGGAGCCCTTCCAGAGTCTGCACCCCACACAGTAAGAGCAGTTGCATTTTATATTGAGGGATGGATCTTGCCCGAATCATTTATATTGGGGGGTGGATCTTCCCTTAGCATAGATCTTGCCTAATTTTTTATATATATATATATATATATATATATATATA